>CM061529.1:53630075-53942575 GCA_030068015.2 Neoceratitis asiatica
ATAATAATAATAATGCGTATCAAAAGGTAGGTACTAGCAAATGAAGGCATTTTTTTCTTCTTAAATAAACATAAAATTTGACACTTTTGTCAAATCTTAATTGAGTCATTAGAAAATTTATAGCTTCAATCATGGCATTGATACATTGCTGCTATAATTTTTATAGCACGAAAGAAACTTTATTGAATTAACAATTTGCATAGAACTTTTGGCACGCATTATTTATAGTTAAGATTTTTTTTTTTTTTTGTAGATAACTTCAATACATTTAGCATTGAGTTGTAATTTTGGATTTTTAATGAATAATTAACACTTTCACACTAGCATATAAGGTTTTGTTTACACTCTTCAACTCTGCCAATTGTAGGTGTGCATTTGCCATAAAAAAATAAAAAATAAAAAAAAATAAAAAAAAATAAAAAAAAATAAAAAAATAAAATAAAAATAACAAAAAATTAATAAAAAAATTTAAAAAAATGAAATAAAAGGTATATATAAAATTATATTTCATCAAGCAGCAGTGGGTTAACAAGTTTTATTTCTCTTCGTTTAGTTTTTTGCTTTGTTTTTTTTTTTTTTGCTATATTATAAACATTTAATGACAATACAATATCGATATCCAAGTATTGTAGATATAATAAGCACATATGTGCTTACATATCTATGTGTTTGCATTTATATGATGCGCAGCAGCACGCGCAGTCATATCTACCTAAATACATATACAATAAATTTATAGGTTGTCCAGTCAGGTGGGTCAGCTGACTACAATTGTGACGTTTATATATACAAACGTGCATACATATATGTATGAATGTGTACAGGTATGATATAATTCAATAGCGGTTGTTTTTAGTGCAAAAAAAAAACTCACGTAGCTACCGTCTACTTCGAACATTTTGGATGGTTAATAGTGCTTCTTTAGTACGAAATCAAAATATTTTTGAGTACAAGGTTTTGATAAAATAAATATATTTTGGAATGCGAAGGGAGCAGATGCCATTTTTGGTATTAAAAAATTAATGAAAAAAATATATATTTATATACTTTATTAAGGGCAGATAGTGGCCTAGAGTTTTGTAAATTTCAGGCATTTTCAATATTTTTTTAAGGTTATAATAATAACCAACAATATTTAAACTTTCTAGGTATATTTTACAACTTAAATTAAATAGAAAACATTTAGATAATTAAAAAATAATAATAATAATTTTAAATATTTTAAAATAGGTCCTGATGTTGGTTGGTCTTTTAAACAAATTTAATGTGGGTGGCGCAGGAAATTTTATCTCTTGTACTTCTATCTGAAACACAAAAGCCAAGAAGATTATTAATTTGTACAAGTGTAGCTATATTCTGTACCAAGATTATAAAACAAACAAAAAAAATTTTTTTTTGGAATTTCGATAACCGAAACAGTCTGATTTTTTTGTCAGTTTTTGAGCTAAAAAAGTAAGAAGATATTAAAATAACTAAAATTTTTATGCTACGGGATATAGCTACTAGTGTACTGAATTATTTTTTCTAAATTTTTGAGATCGTTCGGATAAATACTTTTTTTTTACCTGCACCGTGCAGAAAAAAGCTATTTTGAGAAAAACGAGCTTAAAGTTTGAAGTGTATGGCGGTCGGCCGCTACCTGTTCAAAGACCTGTAGAACCAAAAATAATGTAGATATCATATAAAGTTTTAACAGTATATTCTTAAAAGACTATACTTTCGTAATATTCAAAAAAAAAAAAAAATTGGAAAATTTTTGAAAAGTATAGACCGCCATCCCCTTAAACTAAATTTTCATTAATGTTTAAAGCCTCTTTGAGATAGCTGAGAGGGCTAAGAAAGTTTTTAGACAATAAAAAAATTTGAAGCGAAGAATTCCTGAAAAATCTGCAGTTTCATGGCATAATAAGCCATATGTATGTGGGTGCAATTAAACATAGTGCATTTAAAGGGAACGCAATTAGGCAAAGTGCAATTAAGCCATTTTAATGAGAAAAAACTGAACTATAACTTAAAATGCACAAAGTCTACCACTTTTATTTGCTCAACTAACATTCAAGATTTTTTTTTACACCAGTTGTTTGACAGCCCAAATGACACTCAATATGTTAACTATAAGAAATAAGTATTCTAGCACGCTCAAAATCACAACAACAATGAAACTACGTACATGTATGAACATAATATGTGCTATAGGTATTGTATTCCGTACTGATGCCGCTACTTTTTGAACATTAATATCATGTGCCTCATGGGCACGAGTAGCTATAACAAAAAAAAAAATATTGGAAATTCAATAGCCGCACAAATGACATAATTGTGTCATAGCCGCGACCAAGATGAGAGAGCGAGCACAAAAATAAACAACAAAATAATTAAAATAAGAAAATTAAATAAATATAAAAAAATAATATGACAGAGAAACAGAATAGGAGGAGGCTGTGTGTGGGTTTTGTTGGCCACACCTGTTTTGAAGACAATAAAAAAATGCAAGCAATAACAACGTTTGTGTACAAACATATCTATTTAAATGCATACTGTTGTATAATAAAAAATAATTTCTAGAAATTTATGACTGCGTTGATGTTTTACAACATTGTTATAGATTTTTATACCTTCCATGTACATGAAATGGTATATTAGCTCTGGCCCGAAAGATGTACTCGTGTAAATACCAAAATCGATCGTATCTCGTATCAAAATGACGAGCTAAGTTGATTTAGCTATGTTCGTCTGTCCTTCTGTCCATCGGTCTGTTTGAACTCTTTGATTAGTAACTCAATTTTTGAGATATTTCAACGAAACTTGGTAGGAAGTTGCACCATACGTTTAAACGATCATTTGTCGGAACCGGCCGGATCGGATCACTATAGCATAAATACGACCGATTTTTCAGATTTGAAATTTCGGATCATAAATCCGTTAAAAAAAGTATCTAAGAGTGTGAAATTTGGTATTCTATACATACATAAGCGGTTAAGTGGGTTTCAAAAAAAAAAAAAAAAAAAAAATTTTTTGAATCGATTCGAGTCGATAAAATCGATTTTCTTTTTAAATTGTAAAATATGTTTAAAATAGTCTCCTAAAATTTCAAATCTATCGGAGTAAAATTTTAAGAGATACACCATTTGGAAGTTCCGCCCATCATCAGCGTTTATCTTAAAACTCTATTTTTTCAGTCGGTGGACACGATTTCTCGAAAAGTTATAAAGCGATTTTGTTCAAATTTGGCACACATCTTTGGAAGAATATTAATCTAGTCATTAAACGAAGGTTTTTTTGTTTGTTTTTTATTACAACTAATTTTTTCGAGCCAATGCATGGCGAAAATTTGATCAAAAAATGTGTTTTTTTTTTTCGTTCAAAGTCTGTCCAAAATCAAATTTTAATTTTTTTCTTCTCCCTCGTCCAATAACGAGATTTATCCATGTACCAACGAAATATTTTTGGTTTTTTGACTTTAGATGAACCAGTAATAAAGTTATGCTGTCCACGGCGAGAGCATTTTCTTTTGAGACGTCAAGGGAGATGAGGTACCAACGGCTGAGTTTTCGAAATTTTTGAATAAAAATTTCACAAAATACTGTTTAAATATGTATCTTTGTATATGATATGGTGGGTTGTTTGAATAAAATATATGATTGTATATATAACAAAAAAAAAAAAAAATTATGAAAATTCCTTTTTTAACCACTGTATCTCCTAATGAAATTCATATTGGTTCTGAAAACTCAGTTTAAAAAGGATTTAAGGAGCATGAAATTTGTTATTATCCGCAAATGTTATGAATTGCATATTGGTAGTGAAAATAATCGAAATCGGAATACTGTACCATATAGCCTCATACAACCGATTTGTTCAGATATGAGTTTTTAGAGGGGAAAACTCCGTTAAAAAGGCATCTAGGAGAGTGGATTGAATTGAATTTAACATGTTTATGAAATGAAATGAAGGAAAATGAATATAACCTGATTGACAGTAGTTACACGTATCGCGGATATATATCTTTACAACTGCTCGTCGGACTAATTTTGTTTAAGAGCAAAAATTTTAACATTTATAAAGATTGTAGTATCTTTGATCGATACTGCTTCAGGTTTCTAATTCAAAATTAATCTCTTTTATATGGTTTTTTTTTTTTGGTTTGTTTCGAATTTAAGCTTCTTTTAGGCACTAAAATGAACTCTCTTCGAATGTATTAATTTCAAATGTAAAATTTTTATATACAATACTTTTTGCACATAATGTGCGAAATCTAAGTAAACAAATATACAAGTATAATTTTCAAAAAACAAGGTGTGTAATTTAATATCCCACACAAGTACAGCAACGTTCCGCTTAAGTACCCCAAGCTTTATTTTATAATAATAGCTTTTTTTGAAGAAAAAAATGGCAGAGCCATTTAAGTATTCACTCCGCTTTGGGAAACATGATCATTCTTAAAAAAAAAAAAAAAAATTAAAAAAAAAATTAAAACAAATAAAAATTAAAAACCTTTGTCACTTCAGTGCATCAAATTAATTTTCTCTTTGGTACACATCGATAAAATTCAAGCGACGAAAACATATGAAAACTGAAAAAAATCAGTTTGCATCATTAGAAGAATAAAAAGTTACTACTTAAAAGCACAAACTGCTTAAGCGTTTTCTGTATGAAGAAATTTAATTTAAGCCTGCCACTTTGTATTAAGAAGCTCTTAATCATATTTTATTTTTATTTATGAGCTGGTGGATGCATTTGCATACATATATTGAAAATCCGACGCAAGTTCCACAAGCTACATGCGGTCTATTGTCTATGAATTTTCTTGTTCATTTTGCGGTGACATTGATGCAAAGAGAAAAACAAGTATATATTATATATACATATATATTTTTAATTTCAATGCGTAAGAACAATGGATAAAAATTTAAAAATAAAAATTATAAAAATAAATTTTAAAAATAAAAATAAAATAAGAATTGCTTTGGGAAAATAAAAATACTAAAATTTCAAGTAAATCAATTTACTCGAGTTGGTTGTGGGATTACTTGGATAACACTGCTCAAGAGTGGTTTTGATTCCGAGAAGCTGTAATATTTTTTTCTCTTAATGTGGGACCCTATACTAATTTTATGGACATTTTACATCCTAAGTTTTTGAAATTGTTCAGCATGTTTTTAACAACTTCTTCACATAATCTTACGATAAACAGAAAGTAATAAAAATAAAAATAAAACGAGTTAACCCAGCAAACACCTGCCTAACGGTTTAACCATGGGCTTGTGTTGTGGACATCCCACGTTCGGATCCAATTCGAACAAGGGTATCTGGAAAAGAAGTCCGATTAGGAAACGTGGTGGTTTCCAAAATAGCTATAACTTCTACCGCTCAGACTGTTGTTGTAATTTTTTCACTTTCCCCAAAAACAAAAATATGGTCTGATACAGCTCGAACAACTAAATGGTGTTATTGAACAGTGACCTGAAAAAGCATCTAGAAAGTATTTTAATTAAATAATTTTTTTTTTAGAGATAAAATCAGTTCTGCTTTCTATTGTGTGCCTAATTCGAATAAATTTTTTTCTGAATAAATTTAAGTAGTCATTTTCCTGCTGGAAGAATCTACAGCTCGGCAAGCAAAGTCAGTTTAAGCATTACTTGTACACTGCCTCTCCGCACAGTCCAAACATTTTCTGCATTTTTTTTTTCATTTATCAAATGCGGACATCTAACATCACCCTGAAATCCGATTTCTTTGTCGCTAGCATGTACTCAATAAATTTCGTTTCATGTGTTTTGCTCATAATATTCGATATTCTATAAAAGGAATCGCTCTTAAGCCAGTTCGTCGGCTATCGTATTGCCTTTGTCCAATAGAGGATACCCACCTTGATACGCAATCGTGGAAAAATATTTCTTTACTTCGCTTTCCACTATACATACATAAAGATGTATTCTCTTAGTTTGAAAACCTTAGAAAGTCTCTGCTATAAGTACTTATATATAGTGTACATATTCTAAGGTGACTCGACTACCGAGGTGTTATGCTTTATGAGCTACTTCCTCCTGATCAAGCTAACAACAACCAAGTCTTTCTCAAAAAGAGACGGCATTTATGGAAAGACATGGGCTTTGCACTACGGCAATGCATCGTCTCACATTGCATTGCTTTTTTACGAATTTTTCGCCAGAAATTATTATATCTTATTGTTTCACAACCACCGTCTTTACTAGATTTGGATCCGTGTGGCTTCTGGCTACTCAACAAACTCAAAAAAAAGACCGCTCTAGGGAAACCGTTTTGAGTCGATTGAGGAAATTTAAGCAGAATCGCTGAAGGAATTGAAGGCCATTCCGGCCGAAAAATATAAAAAAGTTTCAAAAATTCTAAACACCGAAAAATTCAACCGAATTTTGTTAATACTTTCTGAAATTACACACAATTGAAAACAACGTTCGTGCATATTTTTAGGGACATTTTCTTTGCTTTAATTTTTTTTATAGGAAAATCAAAGTACTACGTATAAAGGCCTCTAATAAAATTTGGCGAGAAATAATTTTTTTAGAGCATTTTAATGCTCTAACGGCATTTGGGACTAGTGTTTTGAGGAAATTTTCAAAGCAAGGATCAAACCTATAAAAAATTTCCCTTTTTTTTAACCAGAAACATTTCACCATTTCATCATAAAAAGTCATTGCTGAGTTAAAGTCGAAACTTCAACAGTGTCATTACTCAGAAGGTTTTCCAAGAGTAGATCACAAAATATATTTAACGCTTTCTTTTTCGATCAGTGAGGTAGGTTACCTCCAGTCATATGTACGTGTGATATACGTAGCGGTTTTAAGCATATTTTGCATAAATTAACTCCAATATATATGCATATGCAAATGATCAAGGAAAGGGGGAAAAAATTGCGTCCAAGCTTTGTCATTACTATGGACATGTATCTATGAATATTCACATACGTGTGTACGTGTATGCATAGCTCAACACACAGTTTGCTAAGCCAAAGCGATCATTGAACTCGTACTTGCACGAAAAGCTTTATATGCGATCGTGACGAATGTTGCGCAAAATGTGGCTAGAAATTTTACATTTTTGCGCAATACTTGGCAGTGCGCCCAATATTGCACAAATACAAGCGTAAAATGTATTTTTCTAGCACAACATACGTGGAGGTATTGACAGTTGGCAGCTGCATAGTTGGAATTGTGAGTTGAAAAACCACTAAACATTTAGAAAAGAAAAAATAAAATAAAAACTATTGCAACAATAATGCGTATTTTATTACGCACAACAGCGAAACTTCCAGAAAGACGCGCCTTTTCACTTCAAATATTTCTTGGCGCAGTGTACGATGTGGCTTAAAAGGGACTCATATATATGTATATAGTTATGTAAATGCATATATATATATATATATATTGGTTTACATGTCTTTTAATTTGTTATTTTATCTTGGCTTTTGCATATTTCATTTTATTTATTTAAATTATAATTTTAATTTTTAAACAATTTTCGATAAAATTTTTCCTTAAATTTTTAATTTTTTTTATTTATTTATTTTTAATACTTTTATTTATTTTTTCATACTTTTATTTATTTGTTTTTTATTATTTTGTGTTTTTAATCCACTTTTTTCAATATTTATTTATTTTTTATTTTTTACTTTTTAATTTTTTAATTTTTAAGGTTCAATTTTTAATTTTTAATCTTTAATTTTAAATTTAAAAAACAACGATCAATCCTACTTATATACATTTCTCAGACCTGAATGTATGCAGGATTGCAAAATACTCGCTAACCCAACATTAAGTAAAAATAGCGGCGTTGGCTCAATTGGTAGAGTACTCGCCTGTGATGCCTGAATCCGTCGGTTCGATTCCTGGCAAAAGAAGTCTGATGAGGAGATGTGGTGATCTCCGAAACAGCTGTCACTTCTACCATTTTTTCTTTGTTGTATAACAATATCCAATGAAAAAATAATGTTTCTAACAAAAATAGTCGGTGAATGCAGCTCATTACTTATAAACAAAAACAATTACAGACCGCATTAAAAATACCATTTAAAATTTTTAATTTTTAATTATTAATTTTTAATTATAATTTTTTAATTTTTTATTTTTATTTTTATTTTTAATTTTTAATTCTTAATTTTTAATTATAATTTTTTAATTTTTTATTTTTAATTTTAAAATTTTAATTTTTAATATTTAATTTTTAATTTTTAATATTTAATTTTTAATTTTTAATTATTAATTTTTAATTTTTAATTTTTAATTTTTAATTTTTAATTTTTAATTTTTAATTTTTAATTTTTAATTTTTAATTTTTAATTTTTAATTTTTAATTTTTAATTTTTAATTTTCAATTTTCAATTTTTAATTTTTAATTATTAATTATTAATTTTTAATTATTAATTTTTAATTTTTATTGTTTAATTTTTAATTTTTAATTTTTAATTTTAAATTTTTAATTTTTAATTTTTAATTTTTTAATTTTATTTATTATTTTGTAATTTTTAATTTTTAATTTTTAATTTTTAATTTTTAATTTTAATTTTTAATTTTTAATTTTTAATTTTTAATTTTTAATATTTAATTTTTAATTTTTAATTTTTAATTTTTAATTTTTAATTTTTTATTTTTCATTCTTAATTTTAAATTTTTAATTTTTAATGTTTTAATTTTTAATTTTTAAGTTTTTAATTTTTAATTATTTAAGTTGTTAATTTTAAATTGATAATTCGAAATTTTTAATTTCTAATTTTTATTTTTAATTTTTGATTTTTAATTTTTAATTTTTAATTTTTAATTTTTAATTTTTTTAATTTTTAATTTTTAATTAATAATTGTTAATTTTTATTTATTAATTTTAATTTTTAATTTATAATTTTTAATTTTAATTTCTAATTATTAATTTTTAATTTTTAATTTTTAATTTTTAATTTTTTATTTTTAGTTTTTAATTTTTAATTTTTAATTTTTAATTTTTAATTTTTAGTTTTTAATTTTTAAGGCTTAATTTTAATGTTGAATTTAAATTTTTAATTTTTGATTTTTAATTTAAAATTTTAATTTTTAATTAATTTAAAATTTAAAATTTAAAATTTTCTCTTTTTCATTTTTTAACTGACATAATGCGTTGTGACTGACGTGTTTACAAATTTTTTTTTAAATTTTTTTAGTTTAGTTAATTTGCTCAATTGTTGACAACAACATTGTTGTCGAATAGATAAATATTTATTTATTTTATATATATATATATATTTTTTTTTGTATCTAGTCACTTGTTTATTTCTAATAGCATTTGATGATTAAAAAAAATGCAATTTCAAAGACAGAGCGCAACAATTTCTTGGACAATGGACAGTGATATGAATGATATAATAATTTATCAATAAAAAAATTTATTATTTTATTAAAAATTTAGCACTCAAAAGTAAAAAAAAAAAGAATTTATTTTTATTATTGTTTTAAAAAAAAAAAATTTTTAGTTGTGAATGCTGTTCAGGAGAATATTAAATATTTTTTGAAGGAAAATAGGTTTGTATATCAATAGTCATACATGTTTTTATAGACATATAAACAAACAACACACAACACTTGTTTATAAGAAAATGTGGTTCTCACTGCTTGTTTACAGTATCTTTTTAAACCAGTCATTAAAAGTTAAGCAATTATAATACGCCAGTATGCCATGCAAAACGAAGTTAAAATATAAATAGCATAAATAAAAAATTACATTTTTGTTATTCGCCATTTTTGTTGTTTCAGTGAACACACTTCAATTGTCATATTTCATCTGTTTCAATATGCAATGAAAATTTATTTATTTTATTTTTTTGAAATATCTAAAAATAACTCTGTTCTGTTTAAATATATTTTTATTTATAGTAAAATATTTCTTCAAATTAAATGTTATTGCACGTTAACGTGAAAAATAAACACAAAACACCTATTTAAATTATTTATTTATTCAACAAAAAAATGACAATACTCGTACAGTTTGTTGAACAAAAACGGTTTTATATGCAGAGTTTGCTAGTAAACTTTCACTTTGCTTTCATATTTAGCTACTATGATATCATAGTACGATATTTTTAGTTTCAAATTTACTGAAATTAATTTCTGAATTTTAAGCATATATTAAAATGAATTTTTTTTTTACAATTTTTTTTGTACCATCTATAACTTTCTATTTAGTGCAGAAAATTATTTTCTTATAATCAGCGACAACACGTCAACGGTTGCAGAAAATAGACTCAGCACAAAAAAAAAAAGAAAACTGACAAGTGAGGGATAAACAGATGAACAAATTTATAGAGAGAATAGAACAAACTGAAAGACCATAAAACGAAATTCTTTGAAATAGAAACAAGAAAAATTAATGAGCACCAAAATTACAAACGAAAACTCTAGAAAAAAATTTAGCCCAAAGAATTTGAAAATAATATATAAAATTTTCGGAACAAAACAGATTCCATTGTGCATACGTAAATATGTTAAAACAAAAGAGGAACAAAAGAAAGAAACAACAAAAACTAAAAAATTAAAACAAAACGCAAAAGAAAAGCGAAAAAAAAACTTAAAATTGCTTGGGATGCTGCTTATGCTTTTAGCAAAGCACTAAAAATCAACTAAGTAGTTTTGCTTCAGAACATTCTCGTTAGATATGTACTTTTAAATAAATATATGTACACTCATATGGATGTATGTCTGTTTGCTTTGAGAGAGAGGTCGTTTGTTTTTAATAGTTTTTAAGTTGTTTATTCATAATTTATTTGTGCATGCCTAATTTGCATGTTTAAAAACTATAATATTTAAATAATACTTTTTTACTTGGGGGCATTGCTTGATAAATAAATCATAAATATTATTAAATTTCCATTTACTGCAACAAAGATACTCTATATAAATACTGAAATCAATAATATTTTTATCATTTATCAATTAATCAACCAACAGTATGAGTATAGAGTATATTTCATTTTATTAAATTTTTTAAATTTTATTTTATTGTTTTTTAATTTCATTATTATAATTAATTTTATTTTTAAATTTTAATATTTAATTTAATTTATTTTATAATTTATATAAATTTTACTTTATAATTTATATATTTTATTTTATCATGCATATATTTTTTTATTTATTTAAATAAATAATATTTTTTTCATCTAATTTTTTATTTTTTTATTTTTATTTTATGTATATTAATTAATTTTTTTTTGAAATTTTTTTTTCTTATTGACTTTAATTTATTTTCTTTTTTATTAATTTTAGTTACATTAAATATAATTCAACTTATTTTTTTTTAACTTAAGTTTTGTGTTACTTTATTGCGTTTGATTTTAATTTAGTTTACTTTATTTTAAATTATTATTTAATTTTTTAATTTTTTTTATTCTATTTTATTTGCTTTTTATTTATTCAATTATTCTTTTTAGTTATTATTTTATACGTTTTAATAAAATTTGGTTATAATACATTAATTTTAACTTAATGATTTTTCTAAATTTATTAATTTTAGTTAAATATAATATAATTTAATTAAGTTTATTAACTTAATTTAACTTAATTTAATTTATTTTTGGTTATAAGTAAATGAGCTGTATTGAAAAAACCTATTTTTGTTAGATTTTTTTTTTTTAATTTATTTAATTTATTTTAATTTATTTTATTTTATTATTATTTTGTAAACTGCTAGCTTTATATGAAAAAATGTCAAAATATTTGTTTTAATTGGAAAATTTTTATTCTTAAATCAGAATTTTTTTATTTTTTTTTTAATTTTACTTTTTTCACTCTTTCCCTCTCTTTTAAAGCCACATACAACGTAATGTACGCGTATTTTGGAGATTTACATGTACTTGTTGTTGTTGTTGTTTTCCATGGGTAGCGACCAATGTTCACTAAAATGGTCATATCTCTGGAGCGACTGCGCCAATCTCATGAAGACTACACATTAACCTTCTCCTAATATTCCTTTATAACTCCTACAAATTTGGTGAAATTTAATCAGGTGGCTCTCAATTATAGGCGTTCATCAAAATTTGCATTGATTTTTTTATATATAGATATACAAATTCTAAAATTTAATTCAATTTTTAATTTTTATTTTAATTATTTTAATTTTATTTTATTGAATTGAATTGCCTGCAATTGTTTGTGGTTATAAGTAAATGAGCTTTATTCAAACGCCTGTTTTTGTTAGAATTTTTTTTTGAATATTTTTTTATACAACAAAGAAAAATTGGTAATAGTGACAGCTGTTTCGGAGATCATCACATCTCCTCATCAGACTTCTTTTGCCAGGAATCGAATCGACGGATTCTGGCAGCACAGGCGAGTGTTCTAACAACTGAGCTACTGTCTGTCATCTAATCTGTTGTTGTATTATTCAATTTTTTTACTAACCAACAACTATTAAGTGCGCTAATATTTAGTCGCTATTTTTACTTAATGTTGAGTTAGCGAGTTTATTTGATTTTGTTTATTTTCATTTCAATTAATTTTTTACTTTATTTTACTATATTTTATTATATTAAGTTTTATTTTTTACACTTCATCATTTTTATTTATTTAATTTAATTTAATTTAATCTAATTTAATTTAATTTAATTTTATTTTATTTTGTTTATTTTAATTTAATTTCATTTTTTATATTTTGTTTTATTTTATTTTATTTTAAATTATTTTATTTTATTTTATTTTTCATTCTATATTTTTTAATTTTTTTATATTTTATTATATTTACTTTTTTATACCAACTAATTTTGATTTACTAAGTTGAATGAAAAAAGTCGTAAGAAAATTAAATATCTAGATTATCTATTGTTTGAAGCTTTGGTAGTTAAAGCTTATCTGGGGCTTCATTCAGTTTCAAAATTTTCTTTAATAAAATAATTTTTTATTTTTTGGAAGGTTTAAAGCCTTTATATTGAGAATCTTGCTTTAGAGCTCCTTTACATCATTCCTCGACTATTTGGGTTTAACATGAACATGTACGTTCTCTCAACACAAATTTTAATTTTTTAAATGCTTTAGGAACCAATGAATGCAATTAAGGAGAATAATTGATTACAACTCATTTTGGGTTGTCATAGTTTTTAAAACATAGTTTTTACACCAATAAAATAAGTTATAGTGGAAGTTTTAAACCTTTCGTAAATAGTTTTAAGAGGAAAATAATATATATACCTATATTTTTATTTTATTTCCACGCATATTAGGAAAACAATAAAGTGCTCGTACCTTGTTATTATGTTAAAAATATTTTTTTACAAAAAAAAAAAAAAAAATCATCATGCTATTTTTACAAAATTTTTTAGGTATTTTTTCGATTTTTTTTTTTTTTTTTTTTGTAGCAAATCTTCAAAAATAAGCCTATGCTACTTTACCTAACTTCGAGTACTATTTCTAAAGTAAAATTTTCAATACGCCTTAAACCAGTTACTTTACTAATATGGTTATCTTTGCTGATTTGTCTTGATTGTGCAAGTTGTTAGTTAGTTGTTTTGCTCAATAATAATTACCTTTTTCTTAATATATTTAGCGATTTTCGACAGCTTTATAGCTTTGGCATTTAATTTATGCGAAGAGGGCTTACTCGCCGGCGGCATATCAAATTTGGTGTTGGTTATTTTTGGTAAAGCCTCAACTTGATTGCAACTCATTTTGATGGGTTTGGTGATTACAACAACAAAAATTCAAATTTAATTTGTGGTATTAACTTTTTTTTTTATCAACTTCAACAAAGTGTTAATTTTTTTTGTGCGATATTCTTGAGTGTTTTTTGTAATTATATGTAGTCTTGAGTGTATTTTTTCTTCGTTTTTTAATTGATTTAATTTTTATTTTTATTTTATTTTTGGAAAAATTCAATTAATTTAACCGCACTGGTTTGTATTGATTTCACTACTTTTACAATAAATTTCTTTTTTTTTCTCTATTGAAAGCAGTCACATTGTCACAGATTTTTTCTTCTATTTAAATGCAAATAATTGGGCTGCAAACGGTGTGAGCAGCTTGCACAAACTTGTTTTTGAGTTGGAAGAGAAAAATATATTGAAATTTCTAAGCTCTACTTTCTAATGTTGTTGAAAAAAAGGAACCGGCGTAAACAACTTCGACAAGACGTGATGTGGATATTTTTATTTTTTTGGCAAATTCAAAGAAAAGAATCAAACAACTGAAAATGTTTAATTAAAATGCACTTTGAAATCAGTTGAATATTTTTTATTTTTTTTATTAAATTGAGGTTTTGAAATCTTTTCGCTATTATTACTCTGAAAGCGTTGCCGTCGATCCGAATAGCGCTGAACGTAAATTGAACGTGTTTATAATAAGAAGCACAATTTGTGACTGAATGAAATGTTTTCGAAAACTTCACAACGTTGCGTCGTAGTCAACGTTCCGTGTTCAACAACAACGACGATGATGGCTCTGACGTTGAATTGGTGGCCGCCAGCGTCGACTTAAATAAAAGCCATATACGTGCAAGTACAATATACATATAGAGAGCACACGATCGACAGCATATCAAAAAATGCAATATCGAGCTTAAGTGCATAGACAATAAGCAGAGCAGAGTGACAGACACAGTGTCAGTGACGGACGAGTACTCGATGGCGTACAGCAAACCCAATCGTTAGAGCATTTGCTGCATGATGCACCAATGTTATGATGCGAGCTCAATGGCAAGCAAGTAGCTCTGCGGCGTAACATAAAATATTTGTAAGCGTGTGTATTACTCTTTTTTTTGGCTTTGAAGCTGTACTAAGTGTGCTTAGCAAATAAGGGCTTAGAATATATCTAATTGCAAGGTGTTTAAGCAAAGTAAAAAGCATATATATTACAATTAGAGCAGATGTACAAAATTTGCGTTTGTACATATGTATATAAGTAAATATATAAATAAAAACAAGAAAGAAAGACTGTCTTCGGTCATGCCGAAGTCTTTATACCTTTCACGAACATATCAAATTTATTGCAAATTGCAAAAATTCGAATTTGATTATTTTCAGTGTCAATATAAACATGAATTCGCATTTGTAGAATACCAAATTTCACGCTCTCAGGATTATTAAAAAATAATTTATTACAAAAAAAAAAAAAAATTAAAAAAAATTATTGGATTTTGATGATTTTTAATATAAACTTTACGTCTGTAGAATACCAAATTTCACATTCCTAATGCTTTTACAGCGGATTTTTGACCCAAAACCTCAAATCTAAATAAATCGTTTGTATTGGGGGCTATATGATATAGTTTTCCGATTTCGCTGATAATCATTACCAATATTTATTTTAATTTACTTGTGGAGGATACCAAATTTTACGCTCCTAGATGATTTTCGACTGAGTTTCGACTATAGCCTCACATCAGAATATATCGGTGTATGAGAGCTACATGTGTTATAGTTGTTAGATTTCGATGATTTTCAATATGCAATCCAGTATATATATATATATTTGGCGCTTTGTAACCGCTGAAGCGATTTTCTACCGAGCTCCTCCTCCAATTTGTGGTTTTGCGTCTTGATGTTTATACCAACAAATGGAGGGACCTACAGTTTATTCTAAGCCGCCTCCGAACGGCTGATGGATTTTTATGAGGAGCTTTATTTCATGCCAGAAATACACTCGGAGGGTTTGACATTCCCTGCCGAGGGGCGACCGCGATTAGAAAATTTTTTTCTATCATTTTGGATGTTGCTCGAACTTGGGCTCGAACCCAGGCCTTCCGAATGTCAGTACGCAATGCTAACCACTCGGCTATCGCGGCCGCCATGCAATCCAGTATGCATCCAGTTTTTTTAATGGATTTCTTATCCAAAATTTCAAATTTGAAAAATCGGTCGTATATATGGTATGGCTTGTCCGATTTGACGGGTACCGACAAATAATCGTTTAAACGTAGTGCATCTCCCTACCAAATTTGGTTGAAATGTCTCAAAAACTGAGGGAATATGTTGAGTTCAGACAGATGAACGGTCAGGTGGATAGACGGACATGGCAAAATCAACTAAGCTCGTCATTATGATATGATTGGTATAAATTTTGATGGGTCCAACTTTTCTCCTTCTGGTACCTATATACTTCGTACCAAAGTTAATATGAGTATACCATTTTTCATGTTCATGAAAGGTATAAAAATTAGTTTTCTCCCAAAGAAATTACAAAAAAGTTTATTTCAATGAAATATAAATATGTTAAAAAATTAGAAAGAATTTCAGCGTTTTAGTATTATTTATTGCCTGGAATTTTTTTTTTTTAAATTGCAACACAGCGACGTGACATTGAGTCAACAAGTTTTTAACATTTTTCAATCCAAATTAGCTGACATCGGTCTATAGACTGCTTAACATCAGACCACAAATTTTCGATTGGGCTGATGTCAGGGCACTGTGGCAGCCTCTCCACGAAGTTGATATTGCATTCCTCAAACTATTGCTAGCTAATTCTCTTGCGTACTTGGGACCGTTATCTTGCTGGAATTATCGAATAAGCGGAGTTTTCTCCCTAGCATAATGTCCTTAATGATTTTAACATATATGACACCCGTCCCGTTTTCTTAAACCCAATTATATCATATATTTGGACATTTGGTCGAAGATCAATTCAAAAGTTTTTGGTGAGTCGAAATTCTTCTTATACATTCCCTTTACTCAGTAACGGCATTTTCCCAGGCTGTGGGGACTCAACACCTAGGGTTAGGTTGGAGTGGCTATTGATGTGGTGATACCACGATTTTACCCCATCACTAAGCTTCACTATCCATGCACTTTGATCCCCTAATAAATTTCATTGAATAATTTACTATGATATCTGCTATCTTAGGCAAATCATCGAGGAGAGCAGCTCCGAGATATTGGAACATGCCTCTGACCAACGCAGGGCAGTGGCATAACAGGTCATAACGGCCAAAGACCGTTCCTCCTTATCATTCTTGCAGCTTCGGCAGCATCTTTTAAAAGGAAGACCAAGCCTCGCTGCATATATCGTCCTATCAAGCAGTGACCTGTTAAGACTCGTATAACCTTAGAATTTTCCTCTAGTTTAAGAGAGTATATTTCGCGTGACCTTTTCCGATCCCACTTCGGCCAAGTTCTTTGCGTTCTTTGCTGGAAATAATCAGCAGGGTCGTGTCTTGCCAGGCGAGCTCATCTGCATTGCATGTCCCTGTGCGCAGAAACCCAAATGAGAGATAATCTGTTCTGCGTAGCCATCTTCTGTGGAGATCGGTGACAGTCCAGCACAATTTTTGAGTTTATTGTAAGCGAAAGTTTCGTTCCAACGCAACAATTGGTTGATATGTAATAGTATTAAGTATCATTGCAAGTGAGCAAAAATGGACCTTCGAAAAAGTTGTGCTTTCCTTATCTGGATGCTCTTCTCGAATGTGCAATATGCCTCACTATTATTTTAAATTTTTCATAAAAATATTGATCATAATTTTAGTCTGTCATTTTCTTCTTAGAGCAACAAACACTACCAATATTTTGACCACAACTGTACATATCTATGCATATATTTTTTACTTTATCAGTTTCATCTTGATAAACTTAAGAAGATACACATGCATGTATGTATGTATGTAGGTATGTTAGGTATATACATATATCGCAACGGTATTTCAGTAAAAATAGTGTCAGATTTTTGACAGCATTTAAATTGTCAAAATTATTTAAGTTTTATTTATGATTTCTATTTTTAATGCAATTTATTTTTTTCTTATTTTAGTAAATAGGCAAAGACACTCATGCAATTGGCAGGCTGTCAACCGTAAAATCTCTTAAAAATTTATATTTAATATGACGAAATTCGAGTTTTTTGCATAAATCACCGTAAAATTTACAAATTATTTTATTATTTTTTATTTTAAATTATTCTTGAAGCAGATGTCGAAAACATATTTTATAGTCTTTTTTTATAATAATCAAAGTACTCGTAATAAAAACAAGTTCCACATAAGTGAGGGTATAATGTACTATAAGAATAGACAATACTGATAACAGTATGAACGGCAGCAACTTGATAATGACACAGTAGCGTAATGCCAACGTGTTTGAAATTTTATTTTGGTTACAAGCACCATAAATTTGATTTCTATATATATATTATTTATTATAGTTAGAAAGGTTTCTTATAAGTACTGTTGTGGAGGATACAAAATGTAGAGAATTATAGAGAATGCACGAACATTTCGAGTATTTTGACATACACTTTGACTTTTTTCTCAAAATTTTTTTTCTTCTTAATTTTAAATTTATTTATGCAATTTGTAAATAATATTGAAACGCCAAAGAAATTTTCACAAACAAAATTAATTTTTTTTTTTTGTTCTGCTGAGCAGTTGAGCAATGAGTGATATCGAGCTAGCTTCGAGTTGCTCACAGTGCTTGATACCCGGACATATAGAGCTCTAAAATAAATAAGTAAAGAAAATTCTGTGTTCGGATGAAACCGATATTTAATGGCAGGCAGTCTATTTGATCGTCACGAAAGAACTAAAGTCTGGTTATATGGGAACGAAGCTTAGTCGAAATTTCTTTTCAACCAACATACTTCTCCATTGATTGCAATCTTGGCCTGATTTCACCCATTTGTGCAATAGTGTCCGTACTTGTGAACCAAGGAATCAAGTTTAATCAGAAAATATACAAATCTGTATTGAGCTGCCATGTAAGTGGAGGGAGGGAACGATAGACGGATGAACAGGCATGACTAACGTAAATCGATTGGTCTCGTCATTAATTTTTTTTTATTTTTTTTTTTTTTTTTTTTTTTTTAAACAATTTGAAAATCAAATCTATGGAGAAAATTAAATAGAAAATTAAATACAAGTATTTGCTCGTATGAACGTGAGAAATTGTAATGCAAATTCGATAAGGGAGTAGTCATCGCAACTTTTTTTTATTACTATTTAAAATGAAAATGCATAAAAAATACAATTTTAAAAATTATTTTTTTTCCAGAAATTAGGTCACCCTCTACAGTCGCGTTTCTAAGACAATTATTCTCGGTTGTTGATAATTTAAATCATGAAAATGTTTGACTTGAATTTTTTATTGGGTATATATTTATTATCTAGAAATATTTAGAAAATAAAAAACCGTTAGACAGTTAGAGATTTCTCTGTATGGCTAAGGGAAATGCTTAAACAGTTAAAGTATCAAATTTGTCGCAATAAACTTAAAAAAAAAAATTAATGCAGCCAATTCCTAATGAAACAATAGTCGAGGAATGCTGTGAAAAAATGCAATCTAACTGAGCCTGACGTCAACAAAGTTGCATTTTATACTTTATATGCAACAAATTTGCTATGGCATGAAATGCAGAAGATATAAAATCTAAATACAATTCGTTGTGCGGTACGTGCAAAGAATAAATTCGATTTCATTACATTCTATTACAAAGTACTTTGTCATTAAGGCTGTTGTAAACAAAAGTGTTGTAAGTCCACTTTTTCGCATAACGAGATAATACGTTTCTTGCATTTGAATAAATTTAAGTACTTCGATGCTATCTAGCTGTATCAATATCAAAATATATAAAGTTAAAATGAAAGCTCTTGGGAAATATGTATATTTGTGCTATTTTCGGTAGTAAAATAAAAATTTAAAATAAGCCATAAATAAGTATTGTTAAGCGATTTAACACTATAATTTGTGGATTTTTCGTGAGGATCACTTATGTTTTGTATTTTTTCCTAAGCCTACACTAAAGTCACTATATCTATATATACTTATAGTTCATATGTTTATTTATGCAAGTGGTAATAAAATGCCAGAAGTAAATGTGTATCACGTGTACACACTATTTGAGAATGTGGTAATAAATTTAAGAATATTATTGTTTCAGTGGCTTTTTCACATATTTTACATATTATATCGTTATGCATATATATACACATTCGCATTAATTTTAATTTATTTTATTATAGTTTAATTTATCTACTTATTTTCCTTACTTTACATTTACTTTATTTTATTTATTTTATTTTATTTTATTTTAATTCTTTTTATATTCTTTTTTATTTGTTCGTTTATTTTTATACCTTTCATGCACATGAAATGGTATATTAACCGGCCGGAGCGGACCATTATATTACTACATTATATATGACTGATTTTTAAGATTTGTAATTTTGGGTCATAAGTCCGTTAAAAAAAAGAATCTATATCCTATATTTGGTGCTTGTACCCGCTGAAACGATTTTTGACCAAACAGCTCCTCCAATTTGTGCCTTAATGTTTTGCGCCTTGATGTTTTTACCAACAAATGGAGGGACCTACAGTTTATTCTAAGCCATTTGGATTTTTTTGAGGAGCTTTTATTTCATATCAAAAATACATTCAGAGGGCTTGACATTCCCTGCCGAGGGGCGACTGCAATTAGAAAAATTAATTTTCTATAATTTTGGATGTGGAAATTGGTTATAATGCACATACATAAGGAATTGAATTTTGATGCTGAAAATTATCGAAATCGGACGACTATAACATATAGCTCCCATACACCGATTTGTTCAGATGAGAAACTATGGTCAAAAATCAGTCGAATATCATCTAGAAGCGTGAAATTCGGTATACTACACAAGTAAATCAAAATAAACATTAGTACTGAAAATCATCGAAATGGGACTTCTATATCATATAGCCCCCCACGCAACCGATATGTTCAGATATGAGGTTTGGGGGTCAAAAATCCACCAAAAAACGTCTAGGAGCGTGAAATTTGTTATTCTACAGACGTTAATTGAACTTTATATAGGGTTTTCCAATAAGGCTGATATAATTTTTTTCAAAAAAAAAAAAAAAAAAACTAATTTTTAAGGAAATTAAATGTTTTTTATTTAATGTGAAGTACAATCGATACAATTAAGTTCGGAATATAACGTCATTCAAATGGCCTCCATGATTTCATTTGCAGGAATGAATGCGATGAGCCCAATTTTGAGCACTTTTTCCACTAAATCAAGTCGTATGTCATGAATACCACTTCAATATTGACTTTTAAAGCTTGAAGAGAGTCTGGTTTATCGCTAAATACCAATGACTTCAAATAACCCCACAAGAAGTAGTCTAATGGTGCTAGATCACAACTTTTTGGAGGTAATTCAATGTCAGAATTTCTTGAAATAATCGAATCTTCAAACCTTTATCGCAATAATTCGGTTGTTGCACGTGCTGTGTGAAACGTAGCCCCGTCTTGTTGGAACCAGATGTTGCTAAGATCAACTTCTTCCAATTGTGACCATAAAAAGTTGGTTATCATCGTTCTATACCGCTCTCCATTGACGGTAACGGTGCTACAAGCTTCATTTCGAAAAAAGTACGGACCGATGATTCCACCAGACCAAAAACCACACCAAACTGTCAATTTAGGTGAATGTAATGGTTGTTCATGAATAATTTGTGGATTTTTTTCGCACCAGAATCGACAGTTTTGTTTATTTACCGCACCGCTCAGATGAAAGTGAGCCTTATCGGAGATGATTTTCTTAAAAAAATCTAAAATGCAGAACGATGATTTTGATAATAATACTGAATAATTTGTAAACGTTGTTCTTGCGTATATCTTGCCATGATTGAATTGTAAACATTACTGAATACAATGAAAAAAAAAATGACAGATCATCATATTAAAAATGACCTAAGTGACACTTAGAAATCATGTCATCTCTATTATAAAACCCTTTATGTTCGCGAAAGGTATAAAGACTTCGGCATGTTTTTATTTTATTTTTTTTAATATTTTTTTTTTTTTTTATATTAGTTTATTCTATTTATTTTAATTTAATTTTATTTTATATAATTCTATTTTATTTCTCTTTTAATTTTTATTTATTTCATAAATTTTCATTTATTTCATTTGAATTTATTTTATTTTAATTCATTTTGTTTTAATTTATTTTCATTAAATTTTTTATTTTAATTCATTTAATTTAATTTTTTAAATCAATTTTTTATTTCATTTTAATTAATTTAATTTAATTTATTTATTTCGCTTAATTTTTAATTTTTTATTTTAATTTATACTTTTTTTATTTATGTTAGTTTATTCCTGGATAAAGTATATTATATTTTTTGCTATCGAAAATATTTCGAGATGCAAAAGTTTATTAATGTGGAAGGTTTAAAGTGAAAAATTTATTACACCTAAGTATATACATACATACATACTTCTGAGCAGTTCTGCCAATAAAAAAACTGGTCGAAACTAAATCAATTTTTATGGTTTATAGTTATGTATGTATATGCACTTGTACGATGACTTAATTAATAAAATATGTAGAAAAATTAATATTGTTTTTACACCAAATAGAGGATTGACCATTGCGCTTTAGCTCGTTTCAAAAATAGCAAAAGCTAAGCTAGTCTAAATCGATTATTAAATGGCAGAACTGGACTGGAATTTTAAATTAGTACATTTATAAGCGCATAAATTTTCATCTATTTTATTGTTTAAAACGTGTTATAGAATTTCAGGCAATAGGAATGTGAAACTGCTCTGCTTTATAATGTTAAAAAATAAATAAATAAATAAATAAATAAATTTAAAAAAATAAAAAAAAATAAAAAATTGCTGCTGCAGCATTTTTTTTAATTGAGAATTAAGTGGGCTTAGTATATGTATGCTAATAAACTGCTTAGAAGAACAATTTTTGTACAAATTTTTTAAATATTTAAGAATTAATAATAGAAAATCATTTTCAACTAATGAATAACGTATGTATGTAAATAAATAGCAACAAATATATGAGAAAAACATCACCACCAAAAACTAGTTAGCCTGGGGTCGTTGGGGTCAACTTTTTTTTTTGTTTTTTTTGCTAACACCAGATAGATGACACCATTAATTTCATTAACATTACTACTGCAAGGCACTGTTTATTGTATGCCATTTGGCTGCTTCGCCTGCACAACTGTGTTACAGCTATTTAAAGCTAGTCGTAGCAATTACTGTAAATAACTTATTTACCCAGTTTTTTGTTTCTCCATTTGTAATTGAAACTTAATTTCCACTTGTAGAATTGTTAGCGATTTGTTGATCAATTAATATTCTAGATATTCTCTAGTGAAATCTCGATTGCACAAGGTACAGGAGCGTTAATAAATATTTACACTATATATTAACCCTGCAAGGGTGAAGCGTTGCATTTGTAGTATAGAATAAACACGTGGTGAAATTAAATAATCACTAAACCTAATAGTCTACTTAATTTCAGTAAACGACTTCAACATCCGTGATGGCAACATTTTTTTTTAATACACTTTACACATTGAATTGGATTCATTGGTATAAAATAAATTTTAAATAATCTATACTTAAATAAATAATTTATATGCATCAAATAATATAATTTTTATTTTATTTTATTAAAATATTCGATAATACGCTTATTTTATTGAAATCGGTATGACCGAGAATGATACTCTCATTGGCGCTGATACTCGTGAATGTAGCATGAAATTTGCGTGCAAGGTAAGAAACAATCGATTGAAAACATGTTCACGTACAACACATACTTTTTCCAACGAATTTTGGCTATCAATGTGTTAGACACGTTTTAGTTATATATTTAATTTAAAAATAAAATTTCTCAGACAATAGGTGACCCTACTGAAAATACCGCCGAGTGAAATCTTTATGAAACTACTGTAGCTTGAACCCCTCAATCTTTAATAAAATATAATATTGATTAATTTATTTGAGTAAAAAACAACTCTCATAAAATATATATAAAACTGTTGACTTGAAGATTTTAAAAGTTTGCAAGAAGGCCGTAGAACGTTAAGGATGACGAACACCCTGTACACCACAGCACAGCGACAACCGACGAAAACGTGGAAAAGGTGAAGGTAATGTTTATGACAGATCGCCGAAACACAATTAAAAAAGTTGGTGATAATGTTGACATTGAAATATGTCATAACATCATATATAACATTTTTTTTTACTATGAAACGTGTGGCAATAGAATTTCTTCAAAAATTGTTTGAATGAAGTCAAGTGGAAATGAAGTCAACAACGATGCAGAATTGCTGAAATATATTATAACAAATGATGAAACATGGTTTTACGAAGATGACGTCGAAGCAAAGTCTCAATTTTCCCAATACTAAGTAGTGCTACCTACATGTTCAGCGCCATTTGCTTGAAGAAATCAGAATAAAACGCGCGAAAAGAAACAACTTGTGACTCTTGCATCTGCTTGGAAAATGTAACTGCTCATATTCAATCGCTCGTTCGTGACTTTTTGGCTCCAGCCTCCACATTTCATACATATTTCCAAAATTAGAATTATGTACAATTGCAAAACCTCTGATGGGGACTATTATTTTAAAAGCGACAACATTAATGTAGACGAATCTTTTTTTTTTTCAAAATATGAGAATTACAGTAATTTTTTGAACACAACTACTAAATATCTCAAAGCTTTCCATTTCGGTAAGGTTTTGTTTGCTTGACTTTCGTATTTCTAGGCAAATTAAGGAGTTAACACGCAAACTGGCTTTTGCAAACTATCTGTAGAAGCTTTTTCAAATTTGTAAATAACTTATTGCAGGATCTTTTAGGTATACTCTTTTTATATATTTAAAAAACTCAGTTTCTCTTGGTGTATTGTTTGCTTTGGGAGATTCGCTAAGAGGGTGAGTGCTAATTTTGCTTTTTCGGACTTCATTAAGAATTATGTTGTAGAAAATAAGTCTCAGAAATTGAGTTTAAGCCTTTCTTCTCTTAGCACTCTTCAATTAAACTTGCTCTGTCAAATTTTTGAAGAATACATTCGCATATACATAATATATTCCCAGCCAATAAACATTTATTTATGCATGTAAGAGTTTGATTTGAGGCAAAGTTGAGCTCCAATACGGTTTCCAATCTTCAATGGAAATTGAAATTTTTTTTTTTGATTAAGCCAGCAGCAGACGATACTCATTAAATCGAAGTTATAACAAATAAAGTTAATTTAAAACATTTTTTATATTTATAACTCAGTCCCAGCGCCTTAAACACTGACAGAGTACTTAATATTATCTTATGAAATCGCACGAATAGTTGATTAAAAAAATAAAAAATAAAAAAATAAAATAAAAAAGTTATAATAATAATAATAATAATTCGGGTGTAGTTTAAGGATTAACATACAAAGTATTGAAATTACATAAACATGTGTGGCGGCGATTTCATATTTATGAAATTTGCATGCTGCATATCATGCATGCGGTTGAGTCAACCAGAGATATTAGTAGTAGCAGTATTTTTTACCTTCTTCACGCCTTAAACACATTAGCTCATGGCTCTCATTGTTTATACATAATTATTTTTCTAAAACCCTATTTAATTACCTTTTAATTTCAGTAACTTGAAACGAGTTTAAAACAGGTAGCATTCAAGGAAAAAAAAAGAATCAGTCAAATAAAATATAATTTTGGTTTGCATAGATTATAAATTGAAACTGACAAAAAACAAAAAAAAAGAAGAAAAAAATACCGCTAAATAAACAGTCAAAAACTCGTAATGAAACGATCTTTTTGGGGGCTTGCTCGAATTGTATATAATATAATTTTTTATATAAGCTCATATGCAGTACATACATACATGCATATATGTATATATGTATATTCATATGTTATATAACATAATACAGTTGCATGTGAAGCAGTTGCCCTCTCAAGTCTATGAACATTATTTAGGTGTGTCGAAAAAATATATATATATACAAAATTAAAATACAAAAATTACTGCTCATTAAATATTACTAGCGAAACTCGTTTGAAGTTTTGTTTAAAATTCCAAAATAGATTTTTTTTTCGGGCTGTTTGTTGGCTGCAGGACTGGTTGTGCAAAAATTTTGTTATTTATATGTTTGTTTGTTTATGCCATGTCTAATAAAATGAAAAGATTATAGAAGAAAATTTGTGGAAATAATTTGTGTTTGAATTTAAAAATTAAATTAAATTTGAAATGAAAAAATATGATGGGAGCAGGTGTGCACCTATTTTTATACGTTTACATATAAAGGGTGTTTTTTATAGAGGTATAGAACTTTAAGTTGGCATTACTTTTCAAGATGGCGACCGATTTAACAGCTGTCAAGTGATTTATTCTCAGTTTGGTTTGGCAATTCATCATGAATAGACTCACGTCTGAACAACGTTCTGTGCGGAAAACGTATCGCGCACTACGTCCATTTTATCGTCTTCGCACTTCTGGTTGAATGGTTTACGTCAACAAGCAAAACTGCCACATTTGGAGTGAAGGTAATCCTCAAGTGTATGTTGAAACACCGTTACATCCAGAAAAACTGACTGTTTGGTGCGCTTTATGGGCTGATGGAATCATTGGTCCGTATCATTGGACGTAGTGCGCGATACGTTTTCCGCACAGAACCATTATTTTCGAAATAAAATTGCACTATTTGCAAGCGTTGTTCAGGCGTGAGTCTATTCATGATCAATTGTCAAACCAAAATGAGAATAAATCACTTGACAGCTGTTAAATCGGTCGCCATCTTGAAAAGTAATGCCAACTTAAAGTTCTATACCTCTATAAAAAAAACACCCTATATATAGAGGTAACACACATAAGATCGATACGCATTGACGTATCAATTACATGTTGTGATTTTTTATTCTTTAATTAATTTTTTCATTTTTTTTTTCAATTTAATTTTAGTTTGTGATTTCATATTTTTTTATATTTTCATATATTTAAATATTTATTTTTTTCATGTTTTTATTTTTAATTTTTTTATACGTTTTTTTAGCATTATATTTTTTATAAATTTTTTAAATATTGTTATATTTTTTGGCATTTTATTATATGTATTATATAATTTTTTTTTAATATTTCATTTTTATTGCTTTATAATATTATAATAGATTTTTTAATATTTTTATATTTTGTATAAATAATTTTATAGATTTTGTATTTTGTTTATATTTTTATATTTTTTCACTTTTCATTTTTTTTTTAATATTTTATATGTTTTTACGTTTATAAACTATAATAAACGTAAAAACATACGTTTATATTTATTTAGTTTTTTTCATTTTTTTTATATTTTACTTCTGTTTTAGACATTTTTATATTTTGGTTTTTTTTTTTAGTTTTTTTTTTAATATTTTTATATATTACTAATATTTAATTTTCATTTTAATTTTTTTTTTAATTAATATTATTATATTATAATTAATTTTTTTTTTTTAATTAATATTATTATATTATAAGTAATTTTTTTTTTATTTAATTTTTTTTTAATTTGATTTTAATTTTTAATTTAATTTTATTTTATTGTATTTTATTTTATTTTATTATATTTTTGTTTGTTATTTTTTTGTTATTTCTTTCTTTTATTTTATTTTGTTTTGTTTTATTTTATTTTCTTTTACTATATTATTTTTTATTTTTATTTTTTAGTTTTTGTTGTCTCTTTTATGGAATTATAAGCTTAATCAAGTGTAAAAAAATTTATATTTCCAAGTTTTAAGTATGCAGTTTTTTTTGGTTAAGTTTAGTATTTGAAACACAATTTTTTTTGTCGAGGGTTTTGTTTTATTTTAAATGTATACTGGCTCCGTCGTGTATATTAGCTAACTCAGGCGTTGTGTAATTTTATTTTTTCTAAAGGAATTAAAAAAAAGCAAATATTGAAAAAATAAATATATGCAAATGCTTTGCATAGTTTTATGGCTTTCTTTGCAAAAAAAAAAAAAAAAAAAAAAAAAAAATTAAAAATAAAAATTTTTTTAAATCATTTTCGTAAAGCGAATTGATAACAAAAACAAAAGAAATGCTAAAACAAGGAAAAATATTTGAATAATATCTTATCAAATGAGGTCACGAGCTTTTGCGAGCTGTCATTGAAAAAAATATATGTTTTTGATGCTATAAATTTTATGAAGTGATTTTCGCTAATTTAAGTAAGATTTGGTTTTTGAATAATATGTTACTTGTTTAAATTTCATAGAAAATATACATAAAAAATGTTAACCCAAAAGTGAAAATAATAAAATTAAATAAATAATATAAAAAATTAATTAAATTGATATAATAAAATAAGGTAAAATGAAATAAAACAAAAATTAAAATAAAATAAAAATAAATAAAAATTAATAAAATAAAATAAAACAAAACAAAATAAAATAATATAAAATAAAATAAAATAGGATCACTACATTAATTTTGAAAAAAACCTTTTTCTTATCTTATCTTTACATTTATTTACTTTAAGCATATTTGTTGTTTTAATTGTAAATATATTGCAATTCAACACAATCAGTCACATTTCGCTCCCCGTGAGATTCATAGCAAATCAATGAACCTTTTGTTGATAACCCGCAAGGTCCCGTCCATTCAAAATCATTGAACGCGAATTTTTGTAAAAAAAAAAGGAAATACATGTGCTTTGTATGCAAAAAAAAGTAAGAAATAAATAATACCATGAGCTACAACGCAAAAAGCGGATCAGTTTAAGCAGTTTAAACCGCATTTGCGGAGTTAAAAAAACAAAAACATTGTATTACGGCAATGTTGCAATCTACATTTCTTTCAATGCGGTTGAAACTGTTTTTAGTTAGTTCAAAAAAAAAATAAAATTTAATTAAAATTAAATTAAATTAAATAAAGTATAGCAATTGTTTTCTAATTTTATTTTATTTTCTTTTTTGCCGGATGAACTTTTTTCTGCAAACGAGCGAGACAGCTTTAATTAATCGCTTTAGTAAACAGAATCAATTGAAAACTTTGAAATAAGTCAATCAGCGCACACAGTAGCAAATTTGGTTCTGGTTCAATGCACATTATTAACATTATTTGCATTGTATACTATGTTTTGTATCCTGTTGGCAAATTTGACACGCCCTTTTACAGTTGACGCAGCAAAAGCTTTCTTTTATACTTTTATTTCATTCAGAAGTGTCTCTAATTAATTATTGGTGTCATTTGAATGTGTTGATTTTACCAAGTAAATAAATTAAAAATATATATGTAACAAAATTTCATTTTTTCGACTGTTCATTTTCCGGAGATGTGCATGAAAGCGTGTAGACAAAAAGAGATATATGTATAGAAAAGACAATGTTATATACGAAGTAGGTGAGTGTAGTCGTGCATTTGGCAGGTTCAAAGAAAAGATAGTTGAGATGAGCGGAAAACACGAGAATAGAGCACTTTATTTGATCTTTTTATTTCGTTCATTGTATTATTTTGTTTTCATTTTATTACATTTTATATTTTTTTTTAAATCTAATTTATTTTAATTATTTCATTTCATTTCATTTCATTATATTAAATTTATATATTTTTAATTTAATTCATTTTTATTTTATTTTATTTTTTAAATTTAGTTTAATTTTATTTTAAATTTTGTTTTATTTTATTTCATTTTACTTTGATTATTTCTTTTTTTAATTTTAAATTTATGTTTTTATTAAATAAATGTTATTTAATTCAACTTAGTTCCACTTTATCTTATTTTAGTTTTATTTCATATTAAATTTTATTTTATTATATCTAATTTAATTTAATTTAACGTAATTTCATTTTTTATTATTCATTTATTTATTTATTTTATTTTATTGTATTTTATTTTTTTAATATTATTTTATTTTATTTCATTTTATTTTATTTTAATTAATTTTATTTTATTTTATTTTATTTTATTTTATTTTATTTTATTTTATTTTATTTTATATTATATTATTTTATTTTATTTTATTTTATTTTATTTTATTTTAATTTATTTTATTTTATTTTATTTTATTTTATTTTATTTTGTTTTATTTTATTTCATTTTTATTTTTATTTTTATTTTTATTTATTTTTTTTTTTTAATTTTTTTATATATTTTTTTTATTTTTTTTTAAATTTTCTTTGTTTTATTTTTCTTTATTTTATTTTATTTTATTTTATTATATCTGTAATTTTTTTATTTTATTTTTAATTTTTTTAAATCATTTTTAAAATTTTTATTTATTTTATGTTGTATTTTTAATTGTTATTTGAATTTTTTTTTTCATTTTACTTTATTTTAATTTTATTTAGTCTTATTTTATATATTTTTTTGTTTTAACCTATTTAATTAAATTAAATTAAATTATTTATTTTATTTTATTTTATTTAAATTTTGTATAATATTAAATGTTATCAAATTCAATTTAGTTCCACTTTATTTTAATATAATTTTATTTTATTTTATTTTGATTGTATCAATTTTTTATATTTTTTAATTAATTTATTTTTTTTATTATATAAATGTTATTTATATATAAATCAACTTAGTTCCACTTTATTTTATTTTATTTTTATTTTATTTTGAATTCTATTTTATAATATTTAATTTAGTTTCTTTTTTTTATTTTTATGTTTTTCTTTTTAATTTTATTTATTTTATATTTTAATTTAATTTTATTTATTTATTTTATTTTATTGTATTTTATTTTTTTAATATTATTTTATTTTATTTCATTTTATTTTATTTTAATTAATTTTTTTATATTTTATTTTTTATTTTTTTTTAATTTATTTTATTTTATTTAATATGATAAAAAAAATTATTTTATTTTATTTTATTTTATTTTATTTTAATTTATTTTATTTTAATTTATTTTATTTTATTTTATTTTGTTTTATTTTATTTCATTTTTATTTTTATTTATTTTTTTATTTTTTATTTTTTTATATATTTTTTTTATTTTTTTTAAATTTTCTTTGTTTTATTTTTCTTTATTTTATTTTATTTTATTTTATTATATCTGTAATTTTTTTATTTTATTTTTAATTTTTTTAAATCATTTTTAAAATTTTTATTTATTTTATGTTGTATTTTTAATTGTTATTTGAATTTTTTTTCATTTTACTTTATTTTTATTTTATTTAGTCTTATTTTATATATTTTTTTGTTTTAACCTATTTAATTAAATTAAATTAAATTATTTATTTTATTTTATTTTATTAAAATTTTGTATAATATTAAATGTTATCAAATTCAATTTAGCTCCACTTTATTTTAATTTTATTTTATTTTGATTGTCTTAATTTTTTATATTTTTTAATTAATTAATTTTTTTATTATATAAATGTTATTTATATTTAAATCAACTTAGTTCCACTTTATCTTATTGTATTTTATTTATTTTATTTTTGTTTTATTTTAAATTCTATTTTATTATATTTAATTTAGTTTATTTTTTTAATTTTATTTATTTTATATTTTAATTTAATTTTAATTTTGTTTTATTTTCAATTTTATTTTAATTTTTTTTAATTCTTTTATTTTTTTTTTAATTCTTTTTTTTTTTCAATTTTTTTTTTCAATTTTTTTTTTCAATTTAATTTTTTTAAATTATTTTATTTTTTATTATTTTAATTTATTTTTTATTTTGTATTATTCGATTTTTTATTTTTTTTTATTGTTTTTTATTTATTATTATTTTTTTTTTATTATTTTTTTTTTTTTTTTTATTGTTTTTTTTTATTGTACTGTATTATTTTACTGTATATTTTTATTATTATTTCCCTTTTTAGTTGTATTTATTTTTATTCTTACTTTTTTTAATAATATTTTATTTTATTTTATGGGATTAAGTTGCTTTCAATTTCATTTCAATAAAAAAAAATTTATTCACTTTTATTTAATTTACTTTCACATTTTTATTTCTTTGTTTATTCCTTTAGAAAAAACGTGGCATGACATTTTATAGAACTCAATCAATAACTGTTGAACAATATATCAATCATTATTTGAATATTTACAATATTAAATAAATTCTTTGAGATTTCACGTGTCGCCAAAGCTTAAGAGCATACATATCACATAAATTATTTGTAATTAATTAAATAAATATTTATTTAGTTACAAGATGAACTTGTATATAATTGCAATTATTAACAGGTACCCTTAACTAATCTAATTATTAAAGTAACCCATAATTAATATTCAAATTAGTGCATTTGCATATTTTATTAGTAACTAGTAGAAAATGAAAGTGAGTAGATAAATAAATAATTTATCAAAATTAAATAAATAAAAGTAATTTATTTATAAATTTGTATAGATATATTTTTTAATACTTTTAAAAAGCTATAATTTGGCTTTTATCAATCTTAAAGATTTTTTACTATGTCATTAATTTCTTACATCTGTCGCAGCGTGTTAAACATGTTAACACATTTTACAAATATCGGTGGGAATATTCATTGAAATAAATTGTGTAAATTAATTAAGTAGGTGAAAATGTAAATGCTTTCAGCCTTAAACGTTGCTTATTTTGTACATTAAATGCTGATGGGAAATTTGTTTGTACACGCCCTATTAGTCATTTTAGTCAGTTGCACTAATTTTATGCATAAATTGCTCAAGGGAGAGCCAGGAATGCGGAAATATATGCCAACAAACAGTTGTTTTATTGCGATATGCATATGCATATCGATGCAAAAATATTTGTTTTTACTCTCAGGTGTTAAATTATATTAATATATATATGCTGTTTTGTACATTTTCACACGATTAATTACATTATGAAAATGCAATATTTCGCTCTAATTAATAACAAAAAAAAAAAAAAAAAATTATTACAAATAAAATATTTGCGTGTGTTTATAATGACAATAAATTGACAATATAAATGAAAAATAGAAGAATTTTTTTCCTCACACCAAGGCACGGCTCAAAAGAGCGCCATGTTGAAAAAAATACTTGATTGAATAGTTGAAAACATTGTTTGTTATTATAGATATTAATTACTTTGTTGCTCAATGAACGAGGTAAACAACTGTGCTCATAACAAAATGAACATAAATATATTTAATAATTAAATATACAAGGGTGGTATCGGTGTATCGTTTACGTAGTAAAATTTTAACATCTCAATTTTTCAATGAAAATACTTTTTTTTCTTTATAAATGCTCTAAACAAAAAAAAACTTAATAAAATCTTTTCGCATATATATATAAAATCGACTAATTCGATTCAGCGCTGTTATATATGTATATATGAATGGACAAGCATAAAAATGCACGCACGCACTCTCGCATGAGAAAAAAAAATCAAAAATTAAATTATTGATTCCAACACATATTTCTTATAAAAAAGTAAAAAAAAAAGTGAAAAAAAAACAGAAACAATACACAAGTGGAGTCGCTTTTATTGGCATTTATTAAAAGACATCTCAATTGAAGTGCATGTTTGTCTCCTCATGCCAAGGGATAAAGAATAAAAGCACGAATATTTAATGGGTGATCCATTTAGAAGTTCCCTAATTAAAAAAAAAAATACGGAAAATTCAAATTTTATGGGGAATGTTTATTACCACTCGAAAGAACATTCTTTGGCATTTCTTTTTTGAAGATTATCTCTTTCAAATGTTTGTCGCCACTACGCTTCAGATGGTCCATCCGTTGAGTTCAATTTACGATGACTCGTTCGAGCATTTCGACTGGTAACTGGCGAATGACACGCGTGATGTTTTGCTCCAAGGCCTGAATCGAAGCGAAAATATACGCATAGACGTTAGACTTCACATATCCCCACAGAAAAAAGTCTAACGGAGTGATATCACACGATCTTGGTGGCCAATCGACCGGCCCAAAACGTGAAATTATCTGCTCACCGAAGTGTTCCCTCAATAAATCTATTGATTGATGCAATGTGTGGGAAGTGGCGTCGTCTTGTTGAAACCAAATGTCGCGGAGATCACGAGCTTCAATCGCAGGAATCAAATAGTCAGTTATCATGGCGACCGATGATTCCACCGGCCCAAAAACTACACCAAACCGTTGTTTTTTCTAAATGAAATGGATGAAATGGCAGCTCTTGAATATTTTCAGGTTGCTCTTCGTTTCAAATGCGGCAATTACATGAAACAAATGCTTGTTTGCATACCCATTGAGCCAGAAATGAGCCTCATCACTGAACAAAATTCGGCTCGTAAACTTCGGATCTTGGTATATTTCAAGAGCCGATAGAGCGAAGCGATGTCACTTGGGAAGGTCGAGATGCTTCAGTTCTTGCACAAGCTATATTTTTTACGCTTTCAATTTAAGATCTCGACGTAAAATGCACCAAGTCATTCCAAACGCCAGTCTGAGTTGCTGCGAACGGCGCCGAATCGACTCTGCACAGTCTTCGTGTACACTCTCAGCTACGGACGATATACATATTTTCTTCACTGCGTGCTGGATGTGGTCTATTCGGTCGAATATTAACCAATAATGAATGCTGGGTCGCAAGATGGGTAATGGTGTTGCCAATGGTATGCTCAGTAGGCCGATTATATTGACTATAAGCTGAGCGGGGCGCGCGAAACACATTCTTTACAGAACGTGAATTTTCGTAGTAATAAAGTTGAATGATTTGTAAACGTTGTTCAGGCGTAAATCTTTCCATGATGAAATTTCAAATAATAAAAAAAAAAAAAAACCATGACAGCTTGACCCGACTCACGCGTGATCTGTCGAAAAAAGGCTTTTGAAAAAAGTACCTCTACTTGGATCACCCTTTACTTCTTTTCCTACAGCGCTTTCGGAAAATTTTCAATTTTTTAATTTTTTTAATCAGGTCAAAACTGCTCTAAAGCTGTCGCTCAAACAAGTATTAGCTAGTAGTATTTTAAGCAACAGCAACAACAATAACTGTAGAATTTATAATTTGCATAAAAAATACAAAACTGTTTGTTGTAGTTATTTTTTCCTTCGCTTTTCTTTGGTTAACAAGTTTAGCATAAAACAAAATATGGAAGTTAAGCTGGCAGTAAGCAAGTATAATAATAGTAATATTATAGTAAATATATGAAATTTAAAAAAAAAATTAAAAAATCTGCTATTTTATACAATATATTCATTAAATGATTGAAAATTGCATATTTTAATTGAAACAATTGATTTTGATATCGCAATTAGCAAGTGAAGAACCGAGATATGTTATATGTACATATAATGTATGTGTGTATGTTTGTATTTATTTCAGTAAGTACTTGTAGTTACGGTTAGAGTACCATGTACAATTACATTGTAGTTAACGATGCTTAAATGTGACAAGATAATTTGAAATGGCTTTCAACTGTGATATAGTGGACGCATAGTTTTTATGAATATGCTTCAAATGATAAAGTAGTTTTTTAAATAGATAAAAAAATAAGCAAAATACAACTTGTTAAAAAAAACATACAAGCACACAATGTATGCTTTAGACACATTTTCAATATTTAATAATTTTTAAGTTGCAAAATTGAAATTTTTATATATTTCGAGACACCTTAAGCACCTTTGAAATCAGCAAAGTGTGGTATTTAAGATTTATTAATGTACTTACATAAATATATTTTAATGATTTTATTATATAGACTATTAAATAAAATATCTCTTACTGAAAGATCTACGTAGAGAATAAGGTCATTTAGAGTATTGAAAGATTATTGTGTTTTTTTTTTTTGAATTGTGTTCACGATAGACTTAAATATATAGATTAAATATTTAAATGATATTACACACCATCAACATTTATTTCAACAAATGCTAGTGTTATAACAAGTATTAACGATTATTATCACTAGTTGTTTCACTAAAATCAATAGATCATGGTTATCAACATTCAGCCATAATACCACCGCCCACTAGAGATTCCATTTATTACATTTTTTTTATTTCCAATCAGAATTAAAATTAAAATTAGTGTAAGCAAATTACTCTTGTGTCGGCGCTAGGTTTGTGAATTAATTTTCATATCCCCCCCTGCGGATTATGGGTTCAAGAATTTACCCGCGGTAAGGCATGCCATGTCGTAAGAGGCGACTAAAATCCAATAGTTCCCCCGACAGTCGGGTCTTTATACCGGATTTTTATCCGTCCAAGGACTGTTACTCTCGCAATATTTCACGAAGCCTTTTTTTATATATATTTTTACAATAACAACAGCATTAATTTTCATAATGAAAATTCAATGTTTCAGGCATCAGTAAAAAAAAAACTTATCAAACAAATTAAACACAAGAAAAGTAATAAAAATTCATTTAAGGGAGACAGAATTTAAGAGGTTAGGTGGGTTTGAAAATTTAAAAAAAAAAATCGTTTTTATTTGTCTTTTTACATTTAAAAATATGTTTAAAATATTCTCCTAAACTTTGAAATCGATCGGAGTAAAATTCTAAGAGATAGACCCTTTGCAAGTTCCGCCTTTCAGAACATGACTGTGCAATTTGAAACTTTAAACGCGTTTATCTCAAAACTCTATTTTTTTAAGTCAAATTTAGCACACATTTTTGTAATGACATTATCTAGTCAATGAACGAAGGATTTTTTTGTTTGTTTTTTAGTACAACTAATTTTTTTGAGCCAGGACATGGCGAAAATTCGATCAAAAAATGTGTTTTTTTTTAAAGTCTGTCAAAAATTCAAATTTTAATTTCTTGTTTCTTTTCCTTTTGAGAATTTTTGAATAAAAATTCCACAAAATACTGTTAAAATATGTACTTTGATATGGTGAATTGTGAATTAAATATATGATTTTAAATATAAAAATAAATAGTGAAAATTGCTTTTTTTTTAACCTCTGAAACACACCTAACCCCTTAAAGAAATTTCTGATGCAATAGGGAATAGCAATTGCATATGCTAAATAACAGTAACATCATGACATACACAGGCAACAGCTGATATTCACAATATCTGTAATCATATAATTTTCATTATCGACCAAAAGCGGGCCATTGTTAATAAAGAAAGGTGAAGATAATCATTATTATTGTAAGCAAGAAAACAATCGCTTAAAAAATAAATATTATTTGTGGATTATTTATATTTTTGCTCAAAATATCATTCAATCTTAGATTATAAATAATATAAAAAATAATAATAATAATAATAATAATAATAATAATAATAATAATAATAATAATAATAAAAACTATAAATAATGATTATTTTCTGGGTGATAATTTTTTTTCGCTCACAAAAGTAATGTTTATTGTAAGAGCGTTTAAGTAAACCTTGAGAAATAGTTATTATCAACTGAAACACCATTTTAAAAAATCAATAATACATAAAGTTGTGAGTTTTATTTGATTACTTCTAATGATTACGGTAAAAGCAGCAAGCAAACGTTTATTACGATATTATTTAATTAATATTAAGAAATGTTGAAATTTAGGAACATTTTCAATTGCATAGTTTAAAGAAAACATTTTTTCTTACATTACGTTTTTAAAACCAGTGAAATAGTACAATGTGAATCGACTGATAAATGCAAATATTTTTATTTGTTTAAAAAAAAATTCAAGTCATACGAATTTCATATAATATATACAAATAAATTTAATAAATATATTGGTATATGTGTAATTTTAAATTGATTAACTAACATATAGCATGTATGTTATATGTCCATTTCTGCTGAGATTCAAAAAATTAAATATATTGTATATATAATATAATATTAAATATATATGTAGTAAATATGCGCCACACGAAAATTAAAATATTAAAATATTTTTAAAAAAATAAAAAAAAAATTATGGAATTAACTATTATTATATAACTATTTTCAATAAAAATATTCGAATAGTGCAGTTCTTAGCATATTTTCCACCATTATATAAATATGTATATACGTAGGTTTACTTATATGAGTGCATTTACTAATAAATAACGGTTTTTGTTGCTCTTCAAACGGCTGTAAAAATGGTGCTGTGTGCTAACAACATACAACTTGTATTTTTTACAGGGTGTTTATTTTTAATTTAAATTAATACTCAACTCGCCAGTAAAACAAATTGAACTAAATAAAAGTGGTGAACAAAAAGAAGGTGTAATACGTTCGTTAAGTGTTGTTGGACAGAAATATTGTACGTACATCTATGAAAAACTGAGGTTGAAGGCTGCCTCAAGACTGGTTTTTTGACAAGCTTTTTCAAAAAGAACATAATGTGTAATATTAACAAAAAAAAAAAAAAAAAAAAAAAAAAAATAATAACGCAACGAAATGGTTAAACCAACGTTTTTATTTAAAAAAAAATATTAATTGCAGCTTCTTTAGTAGCCAATACATCAAATTATTAATTAAATTGCTCAAAAATCATAAATATTTGAATTTTTTAAAACCTCTTTCTTTTTAATTTAAATTAAATTTATTTTTCAAATTCTATTTTATATTTCTATTCTTAGATTTTACCAAATTCCTTTCAATTTCCAACCAACAACACTTACTGCAATGCAAAATGACTACAAATGAAAACAATATATACTATAATTTAGTATATATATGTATGTATATATTTGCATAAAAAGTAAACATTTACAATTTGCGAGCTAATAACTTGAATTGTTTGAACACATTTTTTTTTGTGTGGTTTGTGGACATTTTACAGCATTTATATGTTTTACGTATTACTTTTTTTGTTTTTTGTACTGCTTATATTTTGTGTGCTTGGTCTTTTTAATATAAAAAATAATTTAATTCGTTCCTAACCTCGCCACTTAACAAATCCATCTCATGCGATGCGGCATGCTTTGCCGTTTTTATAATGCTGTAGGTCTTGGCGAAGGGCGCTTTTATAAGCTGTTTTTTTTTTTGCAACGTAAATAAATGAATGAATTTTTTTTTGTTGTTGTTCGTCGATTTTTCATTTTTGATTTTTTTTTTTTTTTTTTTGCAAATGGAGCAATAAAATATATATATTTTAACGTTTGGCGGAGTAAGAAAACAGAAAAAAAGATTTTCAAATGAAGAAAATTTTGTTTAAAATTATATGCAAGAAGATAAATGGAATTTTTTTCTTGTTCAAAACATAAATTTACGATAAATGCTATATTTTTAAATAATTAAAGTAAATTGTTTAAAATTTTTTAAATAAACAAATAATTATTTTTTATAATAGAATATGTTTTTGATAAACCTAACTTGTATTTATTAGTTAATAGAGTTGATTAGTTGAAAAATTTGATTTTGAAACTTACAATTTAAAAGTGAACTTATGATATTGAAATATATATGTGTATATTATATATTATAATTACATTAAATATAAGTATGTAAATAGTAAGGAGGTAATGGTAAATTTTATTTTATGATTAAATACAAAAGTAATAGTAGGCAGTCAGTAATAAATAGTAGTAAAAGTAAAGTGATGAGAGTAATCTTATTTATTTATTAATTAAATAAATGAAATCGGTGCAACGCATTTTGTTGTGTTGCTGCCAAAGCACCCTTACAAAAACAATGACTTTCAATGATTATTAATTAAAAACTTGCGTACTCACCTCCCATGATTCCCGTGTCAAATCGCTAATTTCCTCATTCTCTTGACTGCCACTACGTCCACTCTTAGCAGTGCCGCTCTTCGTCCACTCAGTATCATCTTGTATGAGTTCGAAGCCGCGCGCTTTGATTTGCTCTTCATTCAATTCACCATAGAGATGTTGCACCCAGGTGTTTATGAAGCGATACAATTCATCGACGCTACACAGGAAGGATGAGTGAAGAAATAATAATTGCTTAATAGCTGATTTTAATAAAATAATATGTATATAAAAGAGTATTACCGATTTTTAGGTACACTAAACCAGTATTCAGGTCTCAATTTATTTTTGCCATACGACATAACAGAGGTCGGTAGCGGTATTGCCTTGCCAATGGGCTTACCCATGCGCAGGCGTAAGTACAATGGTGGGTCGGGGCAGGCACGTGCCGGTCGTGGTATCAGTTCTGTAGTGATGAAATTAGAAAAAAGAAGGAGAAAAATAAATATTTTAGAAAAATGAAAATGAAAATTATTATTGTAGAATATTTGCGTGCAACATTTAGGCACATAGAAATACGTACATATAAATATAAAAGCATTTATGGCCTTATTTTATGCTGAGTAAATTTATAATATATATATTTTGCAAATTTTTTTTAATAAATAGTAAATTTTTATAGAAGTAAGTGCTCATATAATCTGCAAAATTCATGGTATCGCCAATAAATAAATTTATGGTAAATAAATAAATAAATAATAAAAAATAGTAACAAAAATAAAGCTTTCAATTTTTTTATATATATATGCAAATGGCATATAAAAAAGAAAATAAATAAATAAATATTTTGTATTGTACATTACTACTTATTAATAAATACACCTAAAGGAATGTGCAGGAATTTTAATTAATTTTTTATTTACACAGGAATATGTATACAGATATTTGCATATACATATATGTGCATATGTACAAGAAATTTAATATTTAATATATATAATTTAAATATGTATTTAAGCCAGTTTGACTTTGCATAGACACATATGGTTAAATGTATTAAGATATTGGTAGTAATGTATTATTTTGATTTAATTTTAACTTTTGCCGAATAGAATTATTTTTTTTTTTTTTGGAGCATTATTTTTTGTGCAGTATTTAGAACTGTATCACACATACCGACAATATTCAAGTGCGGAAAATATGGCGCCCGTACTGAGTCAAAGTTATTATATTTTAATTTTTTTTTTTTTTTTGGTAAATGTAAAGTAGGTGAGAGTATATGAATGTATGAGTAAGATGAAAATACAATTTGTTTATTTGTATAAAATACCTTATTGGTCAAAGAATTGATTTTTTTTATTGAATTAAAATATTTTAAGAAAGTAATTAAAAAAAGGAAAGTGAAAATAATTGGCTACTGGCAAACAAATGGGCTTAAATGACATTAAAACCAAATTAAAAAAATTTAGCATAAATTAAATAAATAAAAATAAAAAAACGCTTAAAATATAAAATATAGCCTAAAAAAGCGCAAAAAAACATTAAATTAAATAAAATTAAAAAAAAAATAAAACAAAAAATACTAAAATTAAATTAAGAAATAGAAAAAAGCGTAAATAAAGCTGAAAACTAAATAAAACAATAAATGAAAAAATTTAGTGTAAAATAAATAAAAAATATAAAATATAAATCCTAAAATTTAATAAAAAAAGAAACGGATAAAGCCTCAAATTAAATAATAATAAATAGAAAAAAACTAAAAAAACATAAAGTTAAATAAAACAATAAATAAAAAAATTAAGCGAAAAATAACTAAAACAAAATATAAAATATAAAGACTAAAATTTACTTAAAAAAAAATTGAAAACAATAAAGTCTAAAATTAAGTCAAAAATTTGAAAAAGCGTAAATAAAGCTTAAAAATAAATAAAACAATAAATAAAAAATTAAGCGTAAAATAAAAAAATACATATATCATATAAGCCTTAAAATTTTATAAAAAAATAGAAAACAATAAACCTAAAATAAAATGAAAAATAAAAAAAGCGTAAAAAATAATGCTTAAAAATAAATAAACAATAAATAAAAATTTGAGAGTAAAATAAATAAAAATATATATAATATAAACCCTAAAATTTAATTAAAAAAATTGAAAACAATAAACCTAAAATAAAATATAAAATACAAAAGCGTAAAAAAATAAAGCTTGAAATTAAATAAAACAATAAATAAATAAAATTAAGCATAAAATAAATAAAAATATATAAAATATAAAGCCTAAAATTCAATAAAAAATAATGGAAAACAATAAAACCTAAAATTTATAAAAAAATTAAGTGTAAAATAAATAAATAAAATAGAAAAAAAGCTTAAAATTTAATAGAAAAAAATGCGTAAAATAAAAAAAGTAAGCCTAAAATTAAATAATAAAAATGAAGCTTTTTGATGAAATTTTTTTAGTAAGTTAACTACTTATTTTGTGCCAATGAAAATGAAAAAAAAGCCTATGCAAAATGGTGCAACTACATACATGCTTATGCGAGCCGTGCATAAAATTTCAACATAACCATGTTTAAAATATTTATTAAAAAAAGAAAAGAAAAAACAAGAAAAAGTGCTGTCTGCAGCCATGGCGAAGTCTTTATATTCATAACTATCATAAACATATCAAATTTTATGTAAAATGCAAAATTCGATTTCAATGATTTTCAGTGTCGATATTTATTTGAATTTACTGTTACACACGTAAGTAAATTTCATGCTATAAGATGTTTTTTTTTGAAGGAATTTCAACCCAAAAATCTCATATCTGAATGCCGTATATAGAGACTGCATTTCATGTCCTCATAGCTTTATTAAAGTATTTAGGCACCAAAATCTCATATGGGGACAAATCTATTTTTTGGGAGCTATATGATATAGTCGGCCGAACTGGCCTGTTGCGACAAATGATGAATATATTACAAACTATACTCGCATACTAAGTTTTGTTTAAATATCTCAAAAAATGAGAGATTAGTTTGCGCTCGAACAGACAAACCTGGCTTAATCAACTCAACTTGTCATTCTAATCATATCGGTATAATTTTTGAGGGGCCTACCTCTCCTTGTGGATGAAAATACCACCAGACCAAAGTTATTATTAAGTTTTCATCATTATCGGGATATTTTTCCTTAAATATTTCTTTGACCAGTTTATGTATATTTTTCTTCGCTTTCATACTCATAAATAAATAAATAATAAGTTTAAACGATATTGGAGAGAAAAGGAAAACAAAATTACGCTCTGAAAAAAATTCTTATTACTGGAGGTTCTAATTTGTCAGCGTCTACTGTATACCATTAATAAAAATCAAATTAAGTAAGGTTGTTTAATTTGTTTTCGTTAAAAACGATTGCCTGGGCAACCTTAAGCAGGTAAGTTTAAAAATTTTAGATCTGTGTTTATTCCCATTCATGTTTATAGAATATTAAAAAAACTCAGCTGTCACACGCACACATACGCATAATATGTAGTTGCATTTAATACTTAAATTATAAGTTTTTATTTTCAACCATAAGCAATCAGAAAAAAAATATCAAAAAAAATTGCTATTTCATTAAAACCACTTTACTTACTATCAACACTTATGAATAATTCCGGTTTATCATCAACAGATACCATCGAACGATAATCCAATTTCGGTTGTGGTTTCACATCCTTCAATTTTGTTGTGGAAGCAGTGCCCTCCGACGATTGTGGACGCATAAATGTGCCAATGGATGAGCGTCTGTATGTAGAAAGAATAAATTATAAATTTTAATTGAAACGAAAATTATAATAATTTTCATTTTTTTTGCTTGTTCTTTTTTCGCAACAGAAGAATTTATTGCAAAAAAATCTATATTGCAATGATTTCGAAACTAACATGTTCAACATTGGCATACAAAGATATTCAGTGGTGAAAACACAGTTGTGAATCATTTCAGTGCTAAACACTAGTGCAAAACTAAGTTTAAAAAATAAAAAATAAACCATATAAACAAAAAAGTGCATAATTTTTTTTTTGAAAATACCGTATTTTTATTTGAAAAAAAAAAATCTGAAAAAATTATTTCCTATCTAAAAATTTTTTTAATTAAAAATTAAATATTTTTTTCAAAAAACCGTATTTTTAGTTCAAATTTTTTTTTTCAATTTTTTTTATTTGTTTCTATTTAATTTTTTTTTAATTCTTTTTTTTAGAGACCGTATTTTAATTGCAAAAAAAATTTAATTTGAAATTATTATAAAAGTTCTATATAAATAATATAAGTTAAAAAAATTTTTCTTCAAAAACCCGTATTTTTTGTATGAACAAAAAAAATTGAAAAAAATAATTATTATTATTGCAAAAATTATTAAAAAAAATTAATAAATTTCTAATATTTATTTTTTTTCTTAAATAAATTTTTTTTTTTTGAAAAGACCGTATTTTTTACTTGCAAAAACATTTTTTTTTTTAATTTGATATAATTCTTTCTTATTCAAAAATTATTTGATTTAAAATTATTAAAAAAAAATTAAATAATACAAAAGATTTTTGAAAAAAAAAAATGTTTTCCAAAAAACTGTATTTTTAGTTTGAAAAAAAGATTTAAAAGAAAATATTATTGCAAAAATCATTTCAAAAATAAATAAATAAATAAATAAACTTGCAATTTTTATTTGAATTTTTTTTTTTGGAAAATAATTTTTTTTTTTTGAAAAGAAAATTTTAATTTGAAATAATTATTTCTTATTTAAAAATTATTTAATTTAAAATTATTTGAAAATAAAATCCAAAAACCTGTATTTTTAGTTTGAAAAAGAAAAAAAATTAAAAAAAATTTTATTTGAATTTTTATTCCATTGAAAACTTCTAAATTCAAACACAGAATTTAGTTACCTAAATGAAGTTACTTTCGGAGCTTTTTGTTTAAGAAAATAACGGAATACCAAGTTTCTTAAAATACAATTAAATATATATATATACATAGATTGCCATTCAAATAAGTAACTTGACAAACAACAACAACAATAAAAACTTGGTTTAGAATATAATAGTTCGGCATTAGTTTTAAGCGATACATGGAAAAAAATAAGTATTCCCTATAAGGAAGTTCTTTTTTATATTGAAGTATAAATAAAATATATGACAATACAGTAAAAATAGTGAAACCAACTGTATGCCTTAAAGAAAAAATAATATCTACTGAAGTTCTTTTGTTGAAGGAGACATCTTTAAGCAGAACACATACAACGTTTACCACAAAAATCTATCTATGTTGAGGTAGGTAAAAAAAAGTTAATAAGAATTTTGGTAAAATACAACTTTTACGGTTACTTAGAAGGGAAAGCATTGGAACTTAGTAGTGACGTAACATCTAAATAGTAAAGATAAAAAAAAAATAAAAATTTAATAATAATAATAATAACAAAAATTAAAAGCAGGTAAAAATTGTTATCCATCATCTAATTAACCAACATTTAAAGCGTAAAAAATAATCAAATCATACAGTAGAGCAAGGAAAAGTTTTGTGAATTCATAAAATCATTTCATACTTTGCACAAAAGAATGTTTAAACACTGTGATATTTACATGAAAATGTGATTATGGCACGTGATAGAAACCAAATTGTTGAAAGAGGTACTAAGAAATCATACAAATGAATGGAGAAGGCAATGTTACACAAGGATAGAAGACTGGCAGATATTTTATCATGAAATAAAATGAAGTTATTAAAATATGTTACTTAAAAACTCGAGAACACACAATTCAATGAAACATTAATATACAAAAAAAAAAAAAAAAAAAAAAAAATTTTTTTTGTTTGTTGATAAGTTAACATTTTCGACAGTCAATGTGTAATGACAACCAAGCACTATTAACTGCATTTCTTACAGTACAGTTTTTTTTTTCAATATTCAATGCTATTTAATAATTTTTTTTGTAATTAAATCAAACAACTGATTCTTACCCAGTCGAAAAATGACCCTCAGAATGGGTTGAATGCGGAGTCAGTGGTGGCACTGGTGAGCCACCAGAGTCTTCGGACGGTGTTTTTGAAAACAAATTACCACCCAACTCTGAGACCAAAGTTATGGGTGAACTGTGTGTACGAACAAATAATTAATTTTTTTTTTTTTTGAATGCAGTGATAATTTAAGTGAAGTGTTGGATGTTTTTGTAGTGCCAAAAACGGTATTAAACCAATAATCAGTGAGTTGAATTGTGAGAAATATTGACGAGTTTATATTTAAAACATGGTGAATTGAATGTGTGTGTGTTTCGAGGCGCGTTTAATGATTGGTGGAGTTTCATAAATGCGCATAAGTGTTGTATAAAACAAAAAAATAATTGTTAAAATATAAATTTGTGTTAAAATTTTTGCGAAATAAACATATTCCAATCGCCGCAATTTAGTTGAGCATTTTTTTAATAAAATAATAATTTTTTTTTTTGCATTTTTTTTAGGAAGAAAGCAAAAGAAAAAAGGTTTTCCCAATTAATTTTGCAATTATTTTTCAGGAAATTCAGTAGTAAAGTAAACTTAAAATAAAATATGACTAAATAATATTTTTCTCATTTATTATATTAACCATATACACTTCGGCATACTGACCTTGAAAATACTTTCGAAAATACACTCTGATTCGAATCGCCAGTATTTGGCGCCGATTCAGAGTCCGCCGACTTGCCGAGGCTGCCACCAGTGCTCGGAGGGCCACCACCTACTTCGCCAGTTAGACCTTCAACCCATGCCAATGGATAGGATAAACGCTTCAGCATCTGTTGATAAGGAAAAACATATTTCAAATAATATTTAAATTGAATTTGACATATTTCGCTATTGCATACTTTATTCTTCTTTTCGGCATTCTTATCATTCTGTGCGGCTGTTGCTGTTGCTGATGCTGCCACCGCCGCGGCAGCCTGTTGTTCACCATTGTTATCATCGACACTGAAGCTAACGCTACTGGTCTTCTTACGTGCACCAACAACGTTAGTGCCTGTATCGAGACTGTGTCCGCTTAACACGGAGCTGCGTGGTGGTGATTCGCTCATCAATGTCGGTGAAATGGTCTTTGGTGGCACCCAATCAGAGCTTAGCACAATGTCGGCATCACTGTAGACCGTCTTCTTTTGTATGGGCTGCAAATTTACTATCGGTTCACGTATATCGATGCCCGAATCATAGCACGACTGCTTAGATAATTCCTCTAAATGTTCGAGATCGGCGGGTGCTAAACCGCTTGGTAAATTTATACCGCCACTAGCTGCGCCTATGCCGCTGATAGAGGAGGTGGCCGAGTGTGGTTCCTGTCCACGAGCGCCACTGTCAATGGTCGTTTGCGATTCATTGTCACCCTCGTCTTCCGATGATCTTCGGTAATTGAGATAATAAAGACTGAATTTTTTGGCAAATATGGATTTATTTTGTTTGGAATAAAGTGCACGCGTATGTTGTGGTAGTGATGTGCGAATTTCATTTCGTATAAGATAATCGTTTGATATGGAGACAACAAATGATGTATGATGGTAACGGTTGGACAATAGTAATTGGAAATTATTCAATAAATGTATATACATATGTACATAGTTAAAATACAATTTTTTTTTTTGTTGAAGGATGTTGCCAATTGTGTTTTGCCATGGTAGCAAAAGTCAAATTTTTCCACAATTTTTTTTTGTGTGTGTGAGTGGATTTGAAGCAATTTCAAAATTCACATATGAAAATATATAGAAATTAAAATTTGCAAAATTAAAATTTTATAGTTTTCAGATTTTAATTCATAAAACTAAATGTATATACTACCAATACACATACACGCGTAGTTAGTCAGCGTGTGAAAAATGGAAACACGAAACCCCAAGAAGAGCGCACAAAAGTAGTATTAACGTACTTGGATTATGACCCAATTTTATAATGATCTATTTTTGATTACTGTTAATTGGTAAGGCAAATTTTTTTTGGTTGAACTTGTACAAAGATAGCGATGAAATGCGTCTGATAGTTTGCGAATTAATTGAAAGGTGAAAAATTTAGTATAATATTAAATAAATTTAATAAAATTATAAGAAAAATTTTAAAACTTAATTTTGAGAAAATGAATACTTTCGAAATTATTTAAACGAGCTTTAATTTAAAAAAAAATTGGTTGGATTAATATTTTTTCAAAATTTAACATTAAACATTTTACTATATCTTCACTGCTGATATAAAAATGTTATGCAGCTGCTCAAGTACATTAATAATATGAAAACCCTACATGGCATTGCCTAACATACTTATTAAGATAAAATATTCTTGAAAATATTTATAAATTTTCATTAAACTGTTTAATTAAGAGCCGGTAAACAAAGATACACATTTTCGTTATCTGATTGATTGGACGATGGTAAATAAGCTACCACCTAAATACAGACATACATTCATTATATTAAGTATAAAGAAGATAGTAATTAGTCATAAGAATGCTTTTTTTTTTTTTTTAATTGTAAGTACACATGTATGTATGCAGTAATTATTATCATACAGCAGTATTGTAAGTAGATTAGGCAATTGAATTAATTTACGACTTTATTTAATTAGTTTGTAAATTTTTACTTCCCAGTAAACTGAGTATTATCTCTAACGAAAAAGTTTAAATAAACTAAAACCAATCACAAACAGAACCAACAAAAGAGCTTATCGTAACAGAAGACACGCGCACAGAGGCAGAGACAATTAAATGAATGTAGAGACAAATACATGCAAAGGAGATTGGTTTTTTTTTTTTAAATGAAGTTTTTAGTTTACTGCATTGAATGCAGATTGCTTACCGATCTTTGCTCGGTATGGCCCAATGGTGATCCAATAGGCTTTTACGTCTTTCCTCCAATGTAGTGCGCGCGTCGGTAAGATTGAGAGTTTTCTTCAAATCATTGGCCATAGTATCATCAACAGTTTTGTTGGCTTTAGTGCTGGCCTCATCACCGTCATCATTATCATCAGTCTTAACACTTTCTTTGGCTTCCTCACCATTCTCTTCTTCAGCTTTCTGCTTAAAAAAATTAAATGATACGTAAAATATTTAAATTTACATACATAAATATATAAAAATATATAACAATTGGTTACCTCACGTTCGCCACCCGCATTTGGGCATAACGACTGCTGTTCGTCACATGTTTTCACAGAACCACCTGGTTGTTGCGCAAATACATACGTATGCAAATATTTATAGAAAAAAATTTGAATATTATAACACTGCATATTTTACATAAAAACATTTTACTTTTTTTTTCACTTTTATGAATTCAATTACCTTGCTTTGCTCCACCGCCCTCGGCTTCGTTTGTCTGCTCTTTGCCCTCTTTAGCCTGTTTTGCTTCTAATACTGCTTGGGGATAGTAGATTTCGGCGTTTTCGGTACTTTGTTCGGTGTTTACACCGCCCGAGACACGCATGTGCGCAATATCATGAAATATCGCTGCATTAACGACCAATTCCATTGGTGCTATAACACCATAACTCTCTGGGCCATGTTCGATGACAAGTGGATCAGATACATTCGGATCGAACATGACAGCATTGGGTGTGACCAATAGAACACCGCCGACCACGCCTTGCCCATCGGTGATATGACGTACATTGATTTTGAGAAAACGTTGTGTAATGACCGGATCATCGCTCTTATTTGCTTCGGCCAGTGCATTATCAGCGCTCTTTGCGGAGTCGATGCGTTCAATATGACCCGGTTTCGGTGAACCAGGACGGAGACCTTCTAGTATATCTAGAAAAGGAGGGTGAGAGAGAAAGAGAAAGTTTACTCTTTAATATATGAAGATAATTTAGGAAATTTTAAAGGTGTGACAAATGTATTTTAGTGTGTCAAGGCGCACTTTACGATAAGATAATTACTTAATTACGTAACTTATGAGAGTTGTTTGAAAAAGCAATTCGTTTTTAATTTGTTTGAATATTTAAATAAATTTCTTCGCAGTTGTAATGTGGATACAATAATTCTATAAAGGGTTATCCATTTTGTGGTTTCCAAAATAAACGTAAATAAAATGCATTTAAAATACTTTTTTTCATGAAATTCCTTTTTTATTATTATTAAATTTCAGCTTTGGCATTACATGTGAAACACTACATCATTCCATCGACCGCGCCTCGTGAATTTTGGCAAACATCAATCCGTTTGAGGTAATTTTCGACCACTTTTTGGCACATATTGGGTGGTACCTTAGCCATAACTTGACGAATGCTTGTTTTTAAGTGCTCAAAAGTTAATGGTTTATCCGTATAAACACGGTCTTACGCGTAGCCCCACACAAAAAATCCAACAGCACCATCCCGGTGGCCAATTGATATCGCCAAGATGAGAAATTACGCAACCGAGGAATAATCTATCATAATCTCCCTTCAAAGCACGAAACATGGGAACTTTTTTTGGGTTCAGTAAAAATTATTATTAAATAAGTCTTAAGACGACGCAAAGTTGAAAATGTTCGTTCATTTCTTGCAGTCGTAACAGGCAAAACAGCCAGAATTCTTAAAATTTGATATACATTGTGGAAAGCATCAATATTACAAATATCAAGGGCTTCTAAAAAATTCTTGATCTTCATACCCACTATGCGCTTGCACCACAACTGTGCCTCACTAGCCCATATTGCTGGCAATGAGTCATGTAAAATAGATTCATATGTCTTGAATAGCTTACAAGAAGACTCTATATCAAAATCTTCTGTTTTGTCTGGGAAGAGGCAAGTAAAATTAGATAAAATGTCTCTGTGTTTCAAAAATCTATCTTTCAAATGCGTTATGAAAAGATCCAAGTAAGGGATGTAAATTGCAATTCTATAGTACTCTTCAATGGAATTTCAATATCGTTCTCATCACATATAACCAATGCTGCTTGCTTTTTCAAAAAAAAAAAAGCCAATATCATTATATTTTGGTCAAAGGTCAATGAATAATACTATTCCCTATGTTGTTGTTGTTGTAATTGTTGTAAACGTCGAAAAATTCCCCAAATTGGGATTCGGGAAATATTGCGGGAGTGATATTACTTCGCCGGATAAAAATCTGCGTCATTTCGGTATAAAGACCCGACTGTCACGGGAACTATTTGATTTTAGTCACCTCTTACGACAGGTCTGGATTGCCGTGGGTAAATTCTTGAACCCCAAACCCGCAGGGAGACTATTCCCTATCGCTTCTTAATTGAATTCATTACGTTTTTCGGGCGTACCAGCCTACATGGCAAAATTTTGTACTTTATGTGCGATTATTTTACACTTTCATATAACTAAAAAGTTATTTATATAATATTTGTTTATATGCAATTGAAAACGTTTTGCAACGCATTGCATGTGATATGTGTGTACTTATTTGATTTTCACCTATGAATGTCACTAGGAATCTCATCGTAAGCTGATTTTAAAAATTATCAATTTTATTAACCACAATAAATTTTCGTAGGCTTTATTCACAAATGCATATATGAAGGTAGCTTTTTTTTTGCATAAAATAAAGTTCTTGTAGGTTTTTAAGTCTTATCGATTAACGTTATATGCACACACACACACAATATTTACCAAACTACACACATAACTCATAACATTTACCAAACTGCTGTATTTAAACTTCTATCACCAGCGCACGAAATGACGCAGGTAGCTTGTGCGATAAAATATATTTAAAAAAAAACTTAAATCAATTATGGCTAACATTAACATTATTTGATATTTGATAAGATGTCAGTTTAAATTTTTTCTAATTAACTATAGTAGAGAATCAACACAACAGTAATGCATTTCCTAGATGCATTTGTTCTAATATCCCATATGGTCTAGTGGCTAGGATATCTGGCTTTCACCCAGAAGGCCCGGGTTCGATTCCCGGTATGGGAAGATTTATTTTTTAACATCTTTTTTTTTATAAAAGTTATTTACTTTTAGCGCATTTAGTGAGTTAGAAATTGTTTGCTTGAGATAGTATTTTTTTTTTGTACACAAAACATGAATAACAACTAGTCTCTGCTAACTGTATAACAATGTTAGTCCAATCAGAATTTATGTAGCATTATGAACTTTTCTAATTCACAGTTGATCAGTTGATATTTTAATCAAGTTAATTAACAAAATATAGTACGCCATTCTTGAGCACATTTACAAATTCGCCATAAGTAAGCTTTCAAATAGTTTTTGGCTTTGTTGTTCCTGAAATTTCGATATTTTGTCAATGACCGGCTAACAAAAAAAAAAAATCGAACAAACAAAAAAAGCAGTCAGACAACTTCACCCGTTACTGTGGGTATTATTACAGCAGAATTTGTCATATTAAGGTGTTTTCTGTACGCATACATTTCTTTAAAAATTAACACATTTTATGTTTTTTTGTTTGTTTGTTTTATCGGAAAATGTAAATAAAGAACATGTGTGTTTGTGTTCACCTCCGTTACGCCAGAAGACCGCTGTATGCATTATCGCCACTTTTTCTGTTTCACACTTTCCACCACACTAAACAAGCCGATTTGTTTTGTTTTGTAGCTTAATTACTCAATTTATACACTACTTTTATTAATAGAAACAGACTATGATGAAAATTCTTTAAACTAACGCCAGCAACTAATGAGAATAAATTATTATTTTTTGCAGAACTCCTGACTTCTGTAATGTTGTTGTTTGTACGTGCGCTTAGTCGATGGCAGACAAATGTCAATAGCATATGTGCTGGAAAAAAGAACGAGTGAGAAGCAAATACAAAATGAATGAGCAGAGAACGTACGAGTAGACAAAATGAAATTGTCGTTGACAATTGCTTAACGGTGCTGCCATATTGCTTCGTGGCGCAAATGCGAAACGAATGTTAGATGAGATGAGAGAGGCGGATAGCTGGCACGTTCTAGAGCGTACATCGAGAATATTCGTTATAGAGTACCTCTCGATCACTCCAGGCGAGAGTACGAGCAATATGTTTAGTATAAACGTGCGAAGCACAACTGCTGGGCAAATAAGTTGTAACGCGAACTGATAACACTACTGAAGTAAAAAGAGAGCATTGCTAGTGATTGAGTAAGAAATGAACGTTGAGTAAATTCTTTAGAAAATAGGAAACTGCGAACATAGTTGGTGACTTTTATTTAACAATCCAGTGGTCGTACCCGAAGGATTTTGGAAATCATCGAGGTTGATTCAGCAAGTTCGTAGCAATTGGTGTCAGAAGTGGGATTGTTAAATAAATCCCAAAGGATAATAATTGGAAAATGGTCAAGATTCAGGATTTGACGATACCTCTACTCAAGAGGAAATTGGCAAAGCGTGGATTATCTACAACAGGAAATAAGGCAGAGCTGCAATCGCGACTGCGAGAAGCAATGGAAGTTGAAGGCATCGACTTGAGCTAGTACGAATTCCATCGCGAGGACGAAAAGATATCCTTGAAGGACATAGACAAGGAAGAGGCTGTTGATTCTGCGAAGGAGTTGGAGCCGCCATCAAGTAAAATTCAAGATAAGGCTCCTGGGCACAGGATGCTAAGCTGTCATAAAAGTTTGATGGATTAGAAGGAACAATCGCACAAATACAGCAAAATCTGGTGAAAGACAATGCAGAACTTAAGGAAAGACAGAATCAAATCGAGGAGCGGCAGGACAAAATAGAGGAGCTAATTGAGACCAAAGTAAACAAATTGGAAGGTCGGCAAGATAAGATAGAGGAGCTAATTGAAGCCAAAGTCAACGAATTAGCAGCGCGAGTCCGGGATTTGCAGTTAAATCGTCCAACCACTTCAGTGAACGCTCCCAAGGTAAAAACACCATCCTTTCACGGTAAAATTCCTTTCCAAGTCTTTAAGCTACAGTTTGAGTAGACGGCTGAAACAAATAACTGGAGCATGGAGGAAAAATCTGCTGCACTATTCGTTGCGTTGGAAGGACCTGCAGCAGAACTTTTGCAAACTATACCCGAATATGAGAGAAATATGAATATGAGAGAAATGATTACGACCAAAAACCCAACGAGTCTTTACAGGAATATGCTTCGGAAATTGAGAGATTAGTTCATTTAGCCATTGGAGACGCATCGGGTGAGTATCTCGAAAGGGTGAAAATACAAAGATTCATCAGCGGAATAAAAGACATTTACACCAAGCGAGAGACATATGCGAATCTATAGTTGACATCCGCTGAAACTGTTGCGTATGCTCAAACACGTGAAACGGCGGCACTCATAAGCAGACCAGCATACAAATTCAATAAAGTGGAGGTTGAAATACCAGATGTGATGACCGAAATATTAAGAACTCTGAAGTCGATAGAAGGAATGAATCGTTCTGGTGTCAAGAATCAAGCTGGAAAATGCTTTAAATGTGGAAAGCCTGGTCACTTCGCACGCGAATGCAAAACGGATTCTAGCAGACAGGAAGACAGCGAAAACGGAAGGCTGATGAAGATGAACCATCAACTTCTCAGTCGTTAAACTAAAACGAGCCAGTCTAATGGGGCATATGCTGGCTCCTGCAATTGAATGCCCCATAATCTCCGTCTCGCAAATTGGCAGAAAAACGAGCAACATTCCTGTTGGTGGATATGTGGATGGACGAGAGCTAATATTAACAGTGGATACGGGCGCATCACACTCCATCATTCGAACTGCCAACGGAAGTTGTGAATTGTTTACTGCTATGTTAACTAGATTTTTATGAACCCCGAAAGTAGAAGTTATATTAAGGTAACCTATCTGTAGAAATATTTTAATGAATACATTCTTCGAACCATAAACTTGAAATTTAAAATTTTTTGTAAGGACTTCGATAAGATCTGCAAAGTTTCTCAAGGGAAAAGTTATTTATTCTAAAATCTTTTCGATTTCACAATGGGCTGATAGGATTTATTTTTGAAGATCCATAAGATAGTTCGTCAATTTCGTAAATGTCAATTTATTGTATTTGTATGAAAGAATTTATTAGTTTTTAATTTCTTAATTTGTTAATTAATATTTAGAGATTTACCGTCTTAAATATACCATCAATTCTATCTAAAAGAATATGCACCCACCTGAAAATTGGTTAGATTGTTATTAAAGCTAATGTAGCATGCAGGCAGTCGCATATGCACTACTTTTTTGCATTAGTATGAGAAACGTTGGATATTTCTTTGTTTTTTTTTTTTGTCTTTTGCAATGCAACTCACCATTTTCATCATTCTGCTCATCGGTGGTTGATAATTTACGTTCGATGGGGCTCGATTTGCCCGAAATGCTGGCGTTGGAGCCCTTTTCATCAATGCCAGTCGTACTGCCACTGACCGAATCATTTTTGATCGCACTCTTATCCGGCACCAGCAATTGTTGACCCGGATAAATGAATGAACTGTTCAAACGGTTGAGATGTGTCAATTCAGAGGGTGTAGTGTCGAAACGTGCAGCCACCGAGGTCAAAGTATCACGATTTCCGACCGTATACGTTTTAGTTGGTATGGTTGGCAATGATGACTTTTTGCGCTCATCTAGAAACATTTGGCGGTTATGGATAGATAGGTAGTGGTGGTTGGTGATGGATAGGTAGAGTTATACACAGCAGTTAGGAAAGATCAAGGCGATTCGAGTGGCACAGAGGTGGTACAGAGAGAGAGGTTGGGAAGAAAAAGAATAAAAATATATATAATTAAATAAATATATTGAAATAATTGTCTTTTTTAAATAATATAAAAATAAATATGAAAAAGTTTAAAAATGAAAGACGTAATCATAAAAAATACACAGTGTTATATCAAAATTATGGTGAGGTTCTCATATAGAAATATTGTTTGTTGTTTTTACTCGTATGCATGTTAGGTTAAGGGTTTTCAAGATTATATTCAGTAATTATACCTTTAATGAACGTGTATGTAAGTAGCAGAAGGAGAAGAGATAGATCCACCAAAATATAAACCGATCCTATGAGAATGGCGAGCCGAGTTGATTGAGCTAACATATGTCCGTCTGTTTGAGTCTCTGATTTGTTGAGATATTTCCCGCTGAACTCCCGCTATAATGAACTCCTCTTTATAGTGAACACAGAAATTTTTACATGGAGCACTCTAAATAGTGAACAATCGGAAGCCCCGAAATAATGAACAAAATTTTAAACGCGACGGCAGGAATAAATTGACAAAAATTAACCAGAAATGAAGTCGGGTATTCCCCAAAATTGCTCTTTTTATATTTATTACTGCAATAGCTGCGACTATTTGATGCCATTTGACATTCAAACGGAAGACTCTTAGGAAAGATGAGATTTTATACAAGTGGTTTATGGCTCAACGAAGAGAAAAACTTTCGTTACTGGAGAAATGCTTAGGGAAAAGGCAGTAAAGTTACACGCTGACTTTTAAGAAGTTGACGGTAGCTTTCATGCCATGCCAGCCCAGGATCTGGATTAGAATCTCGCTTTGGAATCCGATTATTGAAAGTGTGCGTCGAGAAATTATCTTCAGATGCCCAGGAAACTGATCCCTTAAAACACAAACTCAAAAATATTATTGACGAGTTGAAGCTTTGCGAGGATCAACTTTACAATGCAGACGAGACCGGTTGTTTGGAAAATGATTCCTGAAAAAAACGTAAGTCAGTCAAACCGAAAAAAACAGCTCCGAGGAGAAAAGCAGAAAAGACTGGGATTACTTTTCTTGCGTGTACAAATGCAACTAGGCAGCATACAGTTAAACCATCAGTAACAGGGCGTGTCAAAAAACCGCGCTCTTTTAAGACATATGACATCCCAGTAGACTACCGGAACTCTAAGAGTGCATGGATGACTCTAGAGGTTTTCAGAGAGGGGTTTCATCGTTGCTTCGTTCCTCAGGTACATGAATGTGGCACTTTAAATACCTAACCGTTTTAAAGAGTATTTATTCCTTTTTAATTGTTATTAGGTTAAAAATTATTTGCTACAAAAGGGATTATCAACTAAAACTGTCCTGTTGCTTGATAACGCCCCTAGCCATCCGCCCGAAAATGAACTTAAAACTACTGATGGATCTATATTCGTGATTTATATGCCTCCAAGTGTAACGCCTTTGATTCAGCCAATGGATCAAAATGTGTTTCGCTTAACTAAGCTGTACTACAAAAGACATCTGCTGCTATTAGCTGTAGGAGAGGATGACATCATATATTTTTTAAAAACTTTAACTTGCTTGGAATCAGCTGCAGGAAGGAGTTATAGCGAAATGCTTCAATTGCTACAGAACCAAATGAAAGTGAGGATGAAGAAGATGATGTTCCTTTGAGCTTACTTCGTCAAAAGATATTGCAGGGAAAAACATAAAGAATTCCATGATATAAAGGGTCTGCTGCAACTTGTAATCCCGGAGGTAATATTTCACCCTCTTGACATTCTCTTGTTAATTTAGCTTTAATGTATTTTCATTTTTTTTTTCAGGAAACCTACACTGAAAATTATACTAAGAAGTGGATTACATAATGACGAAACAATTGATTTAGGTAAAGATGCCGAGGATACTGAAGGATCTGATGATGACGACCAAGGTGAAGGACAGATCGAAAATCCTATAAAAACTACAGAAGCTATTAAAAGCTTCGATAAAGTTATCGCACGGGCTGAAGCCAACACTACTGACACTACGCTGGCATAATATTATTGCAAAGACTACGGGAAAAGGCGGTCCAAAAGTCAATGTCCTAAGGCAATAAGCAAACATCTACTCGCGAATTTTTTCAATAAACATTCATACTCGTATATAAATTTTGTATTTTCCTAAGTATAAATTTATTCCAATTATCTGTTGAGCTTTCATCCACAAACATGAATTTTGAGTAAATAAAATACTGTGAACAGGTCTTGCAAAAATTAGTTCACTCTATCCAGATTCGACTGTATACCATTTAAGCACATGAAATTTGGTGTTCTACGCACATATAATTATTGGTACTGAAACCACACAATCGAGTCGTTCAGAGATGAAGTTTTAGGGCAAAGATCTGTGAAAAATGCATCTAAGAGAGCACTGCTTTCTTGTTCTTATTAACAAACACACATATATAATTTAAAAAAAAAAAAAGAAATATAAAAAAGAAAAAGAAAAAAAATTTAAAAAAGTACACGAGAAAGTCACTTTTTTATTTTTGCACCTAAAAATAATTTGTGCTCTCTTCAACCTGGAGTCGAATTGTCTGTTCCGTTAACATATAACTCGTCACATAATTTATGTGTTGGGTATGATGACATCCGCGAACGGATGGCTGATCGTACGCTTGTTACGAACTCTCATACGAACACAATAAACCAATCGTATGCAGAGGAAAAATAAAGGGTGTTTTTTATAGAGGTATAAAACTTTAAGTTGCAATAAAACAACGATGGATTATTCGATTGACATGAAATCTTGTGGCATTACATTTTAAATATGATTTCTGGCATATGACCGCCACAGCTGGCGCGAATGTATTCCAATCTGGATGTCCAATTTTCGATGACTTTTTCCAACATTTGTGGCCGTATATCGGCAATAACACGGCGAATGTTGTCTTCCAAATGGTCAAGCGTTTGTGGCTTATCCGCATAGACCAATGACTTTACATAGCCCCATAGAAAGTAGTCTAGCGGTGTTAAATCACAAGATCTTGGAGGCCAATTCACAGGTTCAAAACATGAAATTAGGCGGTCACCAAATGTGTCTTTCAATAAATCTATTGTGGCACGAGCTGTGTGACATGTTGCGCCGTCTTGTTGAAACCACATCTCCTGGACATCATGGTTATTCAATTCAGGAATGAAAAAGTTAGTAATCATGGCTCTATACCGATCACCATTGACTGTAACGTTCTGGCCACCATCGGTTTTGAAAAAGTACGGACCAATGATTCCACCAGCCCATAAAGCGCACCAAACAGTCAGTTTTTCTGGATGTAACGGTGTTTCAACATACACTTGAGGATTACCTTCACTCCAAATGTGGCAGTTTTGTTTGTTGACGTAGCCATTCAACCAGAAGTGCGCTTCATCGCTAAACATCGCTAAAATAGACGTAGTGCGCGATACGTTTTCCGCACAGAACCATTATTTTCGAAATAAAATTGCGCTATTTGCAAGCGTTGTTCAGGCGTGAGTCTATTCATGATGAATTGCCAAACCAAACTGAGAATAAATCACTTGACAGCTGTTAAATCGGTCGCCATCTTGAAAAGTAATGCCAACTTAAAGTTCTATACCTCTATAAAAAACACCCTTTATGTTATCATCCCATTCACTTCATACGTGAAGCGTATCACGTAATTTTGTTGCGTACGAACGTTCATCCGTTAACGGATCAGACGATTCGACCGCTGAAGAGCATATCCCAACCATTTCTAGACTGAACTTTAAATTACAATTTTCTTTTTGAGTTGAAAAATTTACAGAATTTTAAGAAGTTAAAGCTCCATTAAACAGAAAAGTAATTTTGAAATTCATCTACGAAATTGATAGTTTATGATTTTTAAATTTAAAAAACTAACAAAATTTTTTTATGAAAATCTAATATGTTCGTGTATTTTTATTACTATTTTGAATAAAATGATATAAAAACTTAAGGAAAATATGGTTTTTTTTAAATAAAAAATTATTTGTTTTGTAATAATTTTAAGTAATGGGTTTTCCAATAGGGATGATATGATTTCTAAGTGTCGTTTTGGCCATTTTTAATATGTCCTGATCTGTCTTTTTTTTCATTGTATTCGGTAATGTTTACATTTTCATCATGGCAAGATATACGCAAGAACAACGTTGCTGATTTTGCTTTGGAACAACTTGAGGACGATAACGTTTTTTTTTTTTTAAAGAAAATCATCTTCTACGATGAGGCTCACTTTCATATGAGTGATGCGGTAAATAAACAAAAGAGTCGATTCTGGTGCGAAGAAAATTCAATCCACAAATTATTCATGAACAACCATTACATTCACCTAAATTGACAGTTTGGTGTGGTTTTTGTTCTGGTGGAATCATCGGTCCGTACTTCTTTCGAAATGAAGCTGTTAGCACCGTTACTCTCAATGGAGAGTGGTATAGATCGATGATAACCGACTTTTTATGGCCACAATTGGAAGAAGTTGATCTTAACAATATCTGGTTACAACAAGACGGGGCTACGTATCACACAGTCAGCACGTGCAACAACCGAATCATTGCCAGAAAGGTTTGGAGATTTGATTATTTCAAGAAAGTTGTGATTTAACATCATTAGACTACTTCTTGTGGGGTTATTTGAAGTCATTAATCTTTAGTAATAAACCAGACTCTCTCCAAGTCAAGTTAAAAGTCAATATTGAACGTGCTATTCATGACATACGACATGATTTAGTGGAGGAAGTGCTCAAAAATTGGGTTTATCGAATTCGTTCCTGCAAAAAAAAGTCGTGGAGGCCATTTGAATGATGTTATATTCAGAACTTAATTGTATCGATTGCACTTCACATTAAATAAAAAACATTTGAATTTCCGCAACAATTAGTGTGTGTGTTTTTTTAAAGAAATCATACCACTTTTATTGGAAAACCCTATATGACATATTTAAGAAAGACAAAAAAAAATTATTTTAATATCTCCACACAAATAATATCCCAAAAATTTATAAATTCTTCACCTCGAAGATCATAATCTAACCGCTTCTATGCTGAATTAAAAAAAGAATAATATTGATTCAAAAAAGGAAAAAAAAGATAAAAAATAAATTAAGAGTTAGAAGCTTCATGTACATTCAATTCATATATTTGTTGGAAAAAATTTTTTAACCAATCTAATAGAGAGAAACTGCAAATTTAGACAACCTAAGAGATTTTTCAATTGAGCAATTTTTCATATTTTTCCCATATAACACTGTGCCATTGTTTATATTGAAAAATGTACAGTTAAATATTGTATTATACATAAATTTTTGTAAAAGTAATATTAAGGAAAGTGTAAAAATTTTGTACACAAACACACTTCTCTCATGAGGCGCGTCAGTGTCAACACTTGATTTAGTTGTTGTTGTTCTTGTGATTGTTATCACTTTTTGCGCTTGTTCGAAGATAACAAATTTGTTACAAGCGCTTGCCAACAAACTTTGTAATACATATCTGTGTTTATCACTGACGTCGTCGCCGTTGCCGTCGTCGTCGTCGTCGTCGTTGCTGTTCAAAGCTTCTAACACTTCACTGCCGCCAACAGTGGGTCGACGCATGTAAACAACAACAAAATTGTGTAAATTTTCCTCATGTCTGAATATTTTCACACTTTTCATTTCGAAACCATCAATATACATACATACAAACATAATACGCGTCAACACAAAGTCTATCTCAAAACTGCACTTTTATTAATTCAAACAAAACTGTTTTCATTTATAAAATTTTCGCTGACTCCTTTAATTTTCAATATTCTTCAAAGATATTCACTTATACACGAGTTGTTATTTGACACATACTTTTGTTTTATTAATTTTTTTTTTCATTTTTTATTCTTGGAACATTTGAGTGAAAAACTCAGAAACTCAGTTTACAAAGATTTGCCTTTAACGGATATCGCGCTGCTAACTGCACCTCGTTGTGGACACCTCCGCAATTTCTTATTCATTTTTTTTTACATTGTTTTTGCAAACGACTGAAAACCGCTGCCACGCTACAACCCCCGTAACAATAACAATAACCGAAAAATAAAACGCAATCTCATCAACAATCGCTCGCCGTTCACAGAGCCGGAGGAGGAAACTGAGAATTCCGCTGTCGCATCAAGCCAATGCTTGAAATTCAAAAGCAAAATTGTAACTAAATTCGAGTAAATGGTTGCTTTTGTGAAACTTACGCTTACTGGCGATCTCATTGCGGTATATTTTAATTTGTTTCTGTTTTGTTTTTGCTTGTTATTCTCTTTGTTATTCTTTTGTTATTGTTTTATTTCAATTATTAATTACAATCTTGCATATATGTATGTATGTATGTAAATATCGTTCTCAAAGTTGAGCTATTATTTATTTTCGCGGCGTTTCACTGTGTTTACAATGAGTAAAATGCGTTCTGTTTGTTTATTTGTTTGCTTATAGCATAACAGGTCAATTGAAATGTCCCCGCTCTACCATAATAAAACAATTTTTTTTGGCAAAATTCATTTTTTTTAGTCAACATAGTTCCATTCCGGGGTGATGGTGATACACTGATTATAGCGACCCTCCAACATTTCGTTACCATTTTTGTAGTACGATTTGCCCTTTGCTTTAAAACAGGCCTCAGTTTCGGCGATCACCTCTTCATACGACGGAAATTTTTTCCCAGCGAGCATTTTTTTTTGAGATCTGAGAACAGAAAATAGTCAGGTGTGGAGAATACGGTGAATGTGGGAGCAATTCGAAGCCCAATTCATGGATTTTTGCCATCGATGGCACTGGCTTGTGACACGGTGCATTGTCCTGGTGGAATAGCGCTTTCTTTTTCATTAAATACGGTCGTTTTTCGGCGATTTCTTCCTTCAAACGGTTCAATAACGCTATGAAATAGTCGCTGTTGATGATCTTTCCTTTTTCAAGGTAGACAATGAAAATTATTTCATGCGCATTCCGAAATACACAGACGCCACGATTTAGGGGGCAGTAGTTTCATCGTGTGCAGTCCACTCGGGTGACTGTCGATTGGAATTCGGAATGAAATGATAGATACATGTTTCATCCACTGTCACATATCGACGCAAGCACTCGGGTATATTACGCTTTAACGTCAGTGTGTTTTTAACTGCTCCAAATCATCAACTCGTCGTTGTTTTTGTTCGAAAGTGAGTTCGGGCGCCACCCAGTTTGCACAGAACTTTCTCATACCCTAATATTCGTGAATGATATGATTGATGTACACGTTGACAGTTGATATCTTTAGAGTGTCTGCTATGCCATTCAATTTCAACTTACTGTCATTCAAAATGATTTTGTGGATTTTTCTGATGTTTTCGTCGGTAACAACCTCTCCGGTCACCGTTTGTCCTAGGTGGTGCTCATTTCACCACGTCTTAACTTAGTATACCAATCATTGATGGTTGATTTTCCTGGAACGGTGTTCAGAAACTCGTCGTCAAACCAAGTTTTTGCTTCAACCGTATTTTTTCCCTTCGAAGAGCAATATTTTGCCAAACGCGATATTTCTTTTTATCCATTTTTTTCACAAGAACAAAAGTTGTTTCACTTAAAATGTTATAACTCACAGACAAATTCTATGATATCCGACAGCTGTCAAATTTATACAAGTGTCTTTTGAAGGTTATGGCTAACTAAAAAACATGAATTAATCAATTATAGTAGCGCCATATATGAGTCAAGCGGGGGACTTTCCAGTTGACCTGTTATGCATACACATATACTTATGTATATATGCATTTTTGTTGATTATTTCAAACTCTTATTGGCTTGTCAATTCATCATTGGCTAATTTCTTACACTAGAGTTTCTAAATTAAACGTCATCTATGCTGAAAACTTAGATTTTGAATTTTATTAGGGTAAATATGTTAGTGACCGGACACTTGAGTTTTCTTTTTTCAAGTTCAAGATCACTTCAGAATTTTTAATTAACTCGGTCGCAACCAAAGTTATTACATTGTCTGGTTCATGTTGCGAGGCTCATATAAAATAAAGACCAGAATGTGTCTTCTTCTCGACGTTCTCAAGAGCTGCTGGGACTTTCTTACTGCACATTATGGCGTATTTCGCACTTGAACTTACACCTACCACCACCATATAAAGTCCAGCTTACACAACAACTCAAATCAGCTGACCATTTACAACGCCGTAATTACGTCGGTTGGGTGCTTGAACAAGAAGCAGTGGACCGCGGTTTTTCCAACAAAATTTTCTTCAGCGACGAGGCTCATTTCTCACTCGGTGGATGCGTAAATAAGCAAAATTGTCGCATTTGGGGCTCCGAAAAACTACAAATAATTGAAGAGAGGCCATTACACAAAAAAAAAAAAATACTAACTGGTGCGTTCTTTAGACGTATGTATGTATGCATGTAATTTATAATAAATATAAAATTAAAAATGATTCATTCATAATCGCAAAACAATATGCACAACCCCCTTTCTCCTCTACACACTTCTTTATTCCTAAGCTATTTGCTTTAAGAAGAAGAAGCTTATATAAAAACCATTTTTATTTTTCCTTTAACTTTTTATCAACAAACAGTTTCAAGGCGAAGTCAAATTTTGAGTAGCAACCTTCTAGCGAATTTAGTAAGGCATGGAATTTTGGAAGTGAAGAAAAAGATTATGCAAAGATCGACGCTCAAAAAGCAAGAGCAAACGCAGGCTTCTGGAAGAAAAGAAATCAACAAGAATACTTCTCGTGTATATGCATTTGTTGTTGCAGAGAAACCAATGCAACATGCTCGGGCAAGCGCGAGCTGTAATCTTAAATTTTACTCGTGTTTAGTCTTTCGAGAAGCATTTTTTTAATACTAGAAATTTTTGCACATATAAAGAGTGATTCATTTCCGGATTCCTTAATTTTTTTTTTAACAGAAAAACAACACAGAAAATTCAATTTTCATTCGAAGGAACATTCTTTGGCATTTATTTTTTGAAGATTATCTCTTTCAAATGTTGGCCGTGGCTACGTCTCAGACGGTCCATCCGTTGAGTCCAATTTTCGATGACTCGTTCGAGCATTTCGACTGGTAACTGGCGAATGACATGCGTGATGTTTTTCTCCAATGCCTGAATCGAAGCGGGATTGCCCGCATAGATTTTAGACTTCACATATCTCCACAAGTCAAAGTCTAACGGTGTGATATCATACGATCTTGGTGGCCAATCGCTCACCGAAGTGTTCTCTCAATAAATGCATTGATTGATGCGATGGGTGATGTGTGGGAAGTGGTGCCGTCTTGTTGAAACCAAATGTCGCGAAGATCACGAGCTTCAATTTCAGGTATCAAACAGTCGGTTATCATGGCGCGATAACGGTCGCCATTGACGGTTACATTCTCACCGACATCATTTTTGAAGAAATATGGACCGATGACTCCAACACACAACACAAACCACACCAAACCGTTGGTTTTTCAGGTTACTCTTCATCCCGAATGCGGCAATTTTGCTTGTTTACATACTCATTGAGCCAGAAATGTGCCTTCGCGCTGAACAAAATTTGGCTCGAAAACGTCGGATCTTCTTGGAACTTTTCAAGATCCCATAAAGCGAAGCGATGCCTGTGAAGGTCGAGAGGCTTCAGCTTTATTTTTTACGCTTTTAATTTAAGATCTCGGTGTAAAATGCGCCATACGTCAGTTTGAGTTGCTGTGAACGATGCTCAAGTCGACTCTCCACGGTCTTCGTGTACACTCTCAGCTACAGGCGCTTATGTTGACCATAAGTTGAGCGAAGTGTGCGAAACACATTCTTTATAGAATGTGAATTTTCGTAGTAATAAATCTTTCCATGAAATGCCAAACGATACTGAACAAAAATAACATGACGGCTTGACACGACTCACGCGTGATCTGTCGAATAAAAGGCTATTGAAGAAAGTATCTCGACTTGGATCACTCTTTATAACTGTTCAAAGTACCAGAAATCGCCACCTCAGAGCACTGATATAAACCCATTTGAGAACTTGGGATCTCTGTCTTGAAAACTTCATTAAAAAATTAGAAACTTTCGATTAATGTCTAGAGCAGTCAAATAGCTTTCGTGTACATTACATATATATTTTTATATGTATATTGTTGTTTCAACGGCATATGTATGTACATACGAGTATGTACAGTGATAAAATAACTATGTATGTATTTACAAATGTACTTGAATATAACTACGTAATCATTTGTCACTTGATATTGAGCGTTTTTTAATGCACAATTAAGGCAACTGACTCACTCTCAATTGGTCGGTACTGTTTATTTGTTGAGGTACTTTGTTTGGAATCAATATTAATACCAATTGAAGTGCGGCAAGCGAATGCCGAATGACACTTTTTTGCACTTTTTTGTGAGATAATATTTATACATATTTTTTGTGTATTGAAAAATTAAATTCTTAAAGATCAATTTATTAAAATATAAAATTAATAAGTTGATAAAAAAAAAAAACTTTCCTGCGGCATTGTATGAAAATTCAGTTAAACAATTTATTTTTAAATAGGACAAATTTATTCCTTTCGGGTTCACTCGTAAAGCTCTTCTACTTAAAAAAATTTTTTAATAAGAACATAACTGCACAGAGTATCCAAAAATATTTCAATCATAAATATATACAAAAATGCATTTAGGAGAAATTTATACGGATCGTATCAGTATGTCGAGATGGATTGATTTAGCCATGTCCGTTTGTTGTCTGCTTTTCCGTCGCCTTTTTTTAACGCAAATTAGTCTCTCCGATTTTGAGATATCTCAACAAAATTTAGTAAGCGGATGTAATTTGTTTAGAACCGGCCGGATCGGTCGACTATATCACATAGCTCCCACACAACTGATTAGTTCAGATATGTGATTTTGGATCATAAAAGCATCTAAAAACACGAAATTCGGTATTCTACGTACATACTGAATATCATCGAAATCGTTCCACTATATACAGTGGCGGACAAAAGTCTACAAACACCGCCTGTATTCGTTGTGTAGAAAGTGCTATCACTTTGGTGAAAAATGTAGGTATACAGTTTTATTTCAAATCCTTTTCTAATCACATGTATTAAAACAAATCCATTCTCTATCGTAAAATGAAACAATTATGGTGAAAAAAACGTTAAAATATCCTCGACAAAAGTCTACAAACACCACAGGTTTACTAGCAGTTATGTCGATATGCTGTGTTGTTATGGCGGTTGGGTACTCTTTTTAATATTTTTTTTAAATTATGTTTTCTAATTTGCTAGCATTGAATTTAGTTGTGGTTTAAATATATTCACTTCAGCAATGGCTCCGCGAAAAGAAATATCCATTGACGTACGAGTCGTGGTTATTCAGCACAGAAAAGAAATCGTATCGTGAAATTTCAAAAATTTTAAACTTAAGTCGACCAACAGTGCAGACCATTTAAAAAAACTTTGAAAAAAAAATAATGGATCCACCGAAAATAAGCGACGTGTTGGCCGCCCGAAGAAACTAACTCGAAGGGACATCAGCTTTATTCTGAAGTAAGTGAATGTTGATTCTAAAGTTACAGCTCCAAAATCAGCCGAAAATATCGCAATCTCATCAAGAAAGTGTGTCCATTTAAGAACAATTCGAAGAGCCCTGACCGATAACGGTTTACACAGTAGAACGTCACGTAAAAAGCTTCTTATATCTGTAAAAAAAAACGTCAACTTCGCTTGGAGTTCGCTTAAGCACATTTAGACAAGGGAATAGATTTTTTGAAAAAATTCTTGTTTAGAGACGAATCGAAGTTCAATATATTCGGCAGCGATGGAAGAGCAAAAATTTGGAGAAAAGAAAACACTGAACTGAACTCCAAAAATATAGTACCAACCAAATAGCCGCGCGGTGACGGCAACGTAAAAGTTTGGGTAGCGGTTGCAGCATCTGGAATTGGAAAGTTTGTCTTTATAAGTAATTGTTGGAAGCTATTCTGAAGCCGTCGGTGGACAGTTAGGAGCTTGGCGCAGACTGGATATTTGGACAGGATAACGATCCAAAGCGCACGGCCCATATTGTTAAGGATTGGTTGCTTTATCATGTTCCAAGGCACGCGCACATCACCTCAAAGCACAGATTTGAATGTTATTGAACATGTCTGTAAGATTTTTGAGCGAAAAATTAGAAAAAATCAGATTTCCAGCTCAGCATTTCCCAAAGAACGTCTTATTGAAGCTTGGGACAGTATTACTCCCTCAGTATTGACAAATTTAGTAGTAGCTTCGATGTCACGACGGCTTCAAGCTGTTATTGATGCGAATGGTGGACCAACTAAATACTAAAAAGTTCAAGTTACTTGATATTAAACAAAGTTTCTGCGATAAGATAGGTTAGGTATGTGCTGTATGTAGACTTTTGTCAATGTTGGATTTACGCTTTTGTCATAGCTTTAATATTTTCTGTTAAAAAATTATTCTTTTTTTTTTGGTTTTTTTATGATAAGGGAAAATAGTTGAAATAAACTGTATCGTTAAATTTTCCAATAAACCTTTTGGAATTTCAATTCAACGAAAACAGGAGGTGTATGTAGACTCTTTTCCGCCACTGTATGTATGTATGTTTATTGTATTTAAATGTGTACATACATATCTAGTGCACTCACTTGTATTCAAAGCATTCGCTTTGTCAAAGTCAAATACTCGCTTCGTGTGCGCCTACAAATATGCAATGAAATTACTTGAATAATAATAAAATCTTTACGTTGCTGGTTTGTGACTGTGATAAGCCACTAGTAGAAAATAGCGAGAATGTTGCGCGTATGGAAAGTAATACAGTAATCAATAATATTAACAATAAGTTACTTTTCACTGTCAATTAGTTAACACATTCAGGGAAATAAAATTTTGCTCACTTAGTATTAGAGAAGTATTAAATTCGTCATAAGGAATTACTAAGATTTTTTGTTAAAAATTTACATGTATTAGTAATAACGGAAATTAGCTAACGGTTGTTTAACATACAACAGTTTAAAACAGGCACTGCACCTATGTAAGTAATGATTAACTGAAATATAGTTTCCACTGTAGCACCCTCCTATGAGCAGCGAGTAATGCCCAGCCAAGCAAAGAACGCAAAACCAAGGAGTGTTCGACGTCGAAAAGTTGAAGTCACCTCAAACAGGCAAACGGTTTTCTAATCGACTGCACTCCTGCTCTCTGAGAGCACTTATCAGCAACTTAACATCAGATTGCCATGCCGCAACGGAGTAATTGTGACCTTCAGACGTGGCAACTCCATAACTGATTAGATATTCACCATGCCTCAGGTGAAAAGGATCGAGACACATCAGCTTTTCGTTGATTTTAAAGGTGCCTTCCATTTCAAAGAAATGAGCAGCCTCTACGTCGTTATGTCTGAATTATGAATCTCCACAAAATTTGTACGTATGTGTAATGTAACGCTGAACAACATCGAAAGCTCCGTTGGCAAGATGAAATATCTACTGTAATCAAACAAATAGTCCGCACAGACATCTCTCAGAAAAATTGAAAAATTGCTTTGCAAAAATATTTTTTTGGAATCTTAGTGTCTAGTTGGTCCACCTTGGACTACAATCACTGCTAATAGACGTCGGGGCATTGAGGTTCCCTAAATTTTCAGCTACTTCTGGATAAATTTCGATCCACGCTCGAGTAAGGGCAGTTTTTAGAGTTTCACAGCTGCTGATGTCACGTTTGCGTGTTTTGCTCTTTGGCACGTTCAAAATATGTTCAAACGCATCTATATCTGCTTACTGTGGTAGAGAATTTAGCTGCCTGGGGGCATAATATAGAAGCTAGTCTCGAACAACGTATGACGTGTGCTTGTTGAAAAATCCAGTGCTCTCTAACACACATACTATCCACAGTTGCCTTAAAATTGCGTTCCAATATTATTTACGCTCCGCAGTACCCTTTATAAAAACCAAACATCCATCTCCACATTTAAGCCATAGAACCGCAAAACATAACGCTTCCGCCTCCATGTTTGACCGCAGGTATAATATTCTTCATATCAAGCGCAGTATTTGGTTTCCTCCTATCTGTAGATTGGCCATCACTTCTAAAAATATTATACTTACTTTTGTGGGTGAAAAGCACTCGCTTCCTTTCCCCAAGATGTGTCTTGGCAAAATCAAGATGAAGTTTACGGGTTTTCTCCGCAATTAGAGGTTTTTTTCGTGCCACTCTACTTCTTAAGCTATGATCATGTAGCGCATATCCGCCACCTTTGAGGAACTTATTTTCGGATCCTTGCTGATTTCTTTTAGATGGTGATCCAAGTAGAGGTGCTTTTTCCAATAGCCTTTTTTTGACAGATCGTGCGTGAGTCGTGTCAAGCTGTCATGTTATTGTTGTTCAGTATTGTTTGGTATTTCATCATGGAAAGACTGGCGCCTGAATAAATCATTAAACTTTATCATGAAAATTCACGTTTTGTAAAGAATGTGTTTTGAGCGTTTCGGCCTACTGAGCGTACTATTCGCTACACCATCACCCCTTTTGAGACCCAACATCCATTATTGGATAATATTCTACCGAACAGACCACGTCCAGCACGCAATGAAGAAAATATAGCGACCGTAGATGAGAGTGTACACGAAGACCGTGAAGAGTCGATTCTGAGCTGTTCGCTGCAACTCCGACTGACGTATGGAATGACTTGGCGCATTTTACGTAGAGATCTTAAATTGAAAGCGAACAAAATACAGCTTGTGCTAGAACTGAAGCCACTCGACCTTCCTAAGCGACATCGCTTCGCTCTATGGACTCTTGAAAAGTTCCAAGAAGATCCGACGTTTTCGAGCCAAATTTTGTTCAGCGATGTGGCCCATTTCTGGTTCAATGGATATGTAAACATGGAAAATTTCCGCATTTGGGACGAAAAACAACCTGAAGAGATTCAAGAGCTGTCATTTCATCCAGAAAAAACAACGGTTTGGTGTGGTTTGTGGGCCGGTGGAATCATCGGTTCATATTTCTTCAAAAATGATGTCGGTGAGAACGTAACCGTCAATGGCGACCGTTATCGCGCCATGATAACCGACTATTTGATGCCTGAAATTGAAGCTCGTGATCTTCCAACACATCGCATCAATCAATGGATTTATTGATCGGTCGATTGTTCACCAAGATCGTGTGATATCATACCGTTAGACTTTTTCCGGGCAATCCCGCTTCGATTCAGGCATTGGAGCAAAACATCACTCGTATCAATCGCCAGTTACCAGTCTAAATGCTCGAACGAGTCATCGAAAATGAGACTCAACGGATGGACCATCTGCGACGTAGCCGCGGCCAACATTTGAAAGAGATAATCTTAGGGAACCTCGAAATGGATCGAAATGGAAATACCCAGAATGAGCGAATCAGCAAAATACACGTGGAATTCCCTTTATTAGTTTCACTTTCCAGTTTATTGTCCGGAGTTGCCGTGCAGACTTTTCTCGATCGGCCGAGTTCCTCCTCCAACTTGTGATTTTTACCAACAAATGGAGGGACGAACCTGCAGTTTATTCTAAGTCGGCTCCGAATGGCCGACGGATTTTTATGGGGAGCCTTTTATAACATGTCAGATATACACTCGGGAGGGCTTAAAATTCACTGCCAATTTTTATTTTATAACAACCTTAAATACAGAGCCGAAAGACTTTAATAATTTTCGTAACAGATTTGCCAAAATCGAAAAATCCTGAGGTGTACGTACGTAGACTTCTTTGCTTGATTGTATATACGACGACAAGAGCATTATAGTTCAGTGAATAAAGTTACAGTGACTACGCTGGCTGGGTCGACGTTGTTCGGATGGATGAGCACACTTCAGATTTAAAAGTATTCAGTATGCAGTTTCAGCGCGTGGAAGCAGAGATAGAGGAAGAGAGGAAGACTTCCACGCCGTTAAAAATATCAGGTGGTGGAGAAGAAACTGTCTACACTTTATATCACCAATTAGTGCGACAATGTTGTTAACTCGACTATAAACGTGTAAAAGCATTGGAAAGAGGAAGAGCAAGAGAGATATGATGCTCAACTACAGCTCAAATGAGAGTAACCGTTGAACCATATTTAACAAAATTAATGTGAGATTTATTCTATAAATACCGTTATTTGCAATACTCACTTGTCAAACGATCAACGCTCTCGAAGCGTCCTTCCACTTTCGAGCGTAATGAATCCAAATCGAATGGGGCAGCAAGGCCGTGATCAACGCTACGTGATTTGCTCCTAAAAAAAAAGGGTAAAGGAAAAAAGAGAAATATAATAAATATGTGTGTCATAAGATGTAAGAATTCTTAAAATAAGAAAAAGTTAAAAAGTTGGCGAGACGGAGAATTGATATGAATTATGATTGATAACAGATAGTATGTACGTACATAACATATAGGAGTATGCATATACTTATACAATGTATATGTATGTGTGTGAAATGACTTGATGCGTTGCTGGGTAGTCATGTGCTACCAGTGTTTCTCGGTAAATATTTATTGTTTTTGTGTGAATTTCTGTGTGTTTAACTCTTTACGTTTTTAGACAGCGGGTATTAGAATTTTTTCAGGCTATCTGAAAGAAATATTACTCGCTTATAAGCTTGGAGGCGAAACGATTTATGGGTTTTTTAAATATATGGAAATTTCTTCTTCTTTTTTTCGACTATTTAAATGTGGAAATAGCCAAAAGTGAAATTGCACTTGCGTAAATAGAATTACATATGCATGTACATAAATACTGATATAGATACATATCAAAATATATATAGTATAACTCAGTATAAACAGATACAGAATATGTGAGCAAATTATTTTATTTATTTTATTTTATTTCCCTTATCAATGCAACAATATTTCCAGTTGATCGATTTTTTGCTATTTTTTTGTTATTTTCATTTATGTTATGTATGTATTTTTGCAATATTTTTCAACAACATTTAGACAAGTTAGATATGGTGAAGAAACTGGTCAGCAGCTACTGTATATAGTAAGCAGTATAACAGCTCAATTGAAAAGTTCCCGGCCTGACACATAGATGGCGCTACTAGAAACTAAATCATATATGATTATAGTGAGCTCTAACCTTCACACGTGTATAAAGATAACAGCTGTCGGATCATTATTTTGTGAATTATAGCATTTTGAGTGCAACAACTCTAGTTATTGTGAAAAAAATGGATAAAAATGAATTCAGCGTGTTGATAAAATATTGCTTTTGTAGGAAAAAAATACATTTGAAACAAAAACTTGGCTCGATGACGAGTTTCCGGACACTGGCTCAGAAAAATCAACCATCAAGGATTGGTATGCTAAGTTTAGACGGAAGGTGAAAGGAGCACCGACGACGATAAGTGCAGTAGACGCCTAAAAGAGATTGTTACCGACGAAAACATCAAAAAAAATCTACAAAATAATTTTGTATGACCGTAAATTGAAATTTAATGAAAAAGCAGGCACTACAAAGATATCAACTGAACTCGTAAATCAATCATAGCATTCACGAATATTTGGGTATGAGAAAGCTCTTTGCAAAATGGGTGCCGCGCGTGCTCACTTTTGATCGAAAACTAATGATTCGGAGCAGTGTTTGGAAATGTTCAAGCGTAATAAACCCAAGTTTTTGCGTGGATATGTGACACTGCATGAAAAATGGCTCCATCATTTCACTCCGAAATCCAATCGACAGTGATCCGAGTGGACTGCACCTGATGAACACGCTCCAGAGCGTGGAGAAACGCAATAGTCGGCTGGCAAGGCTATGGCGAAATCGGTCGAATTTGAAGAAATGGAAATTGCTGTTTTACCAAGACAATGCAACGTGTCCCAAGTCAGTAAAATCGATGGCAAAAATCCATGAATTGGGTTTCGAATTGCTTCCACATCCACGGTATTCTGCAGATCTGGCCCCAGCTACTATTTCCCGTTCTCACGTTTCAAAAGAATGCTCCCTGTGAAGAAATTTTCAGTGTATGAAGAGGTGATCGCTGAAATTGAGACCTATTTTGAAGTAAAAAACAAATCGTACTACAAATATGGTAGCGAAAAGTTGGAGGGTTGTTGTTGTTGTTGTTGTAGCGGCATCGCCGAAAGGGTGACAGCCCTTGGCCGAATAAAATCCGGGTCAACTCCGGTGCGTAGAACCGGCTGTCGTGGGAGTTGGAAAAAGTTGGAGGGTCGCTATAATCTATGTAACACCCTTGAATGGAACTATGTTGAATAAAAAAGAATTGAAATTTTCCACACAAAAAATGTGTTTTACTATGGCAGGCCGGGGACTTTTCAATTGACCTGTATGTGTATAAGCGCGGGCTGTTCCGCTGAGCAGCAACAGAATAGTAGTCGGCATTTAAGCGATAAAAAATCTCATAAAAGATGTGCAATTTTAATCGTTTTTAAATTGATTCGGTTTGCCAGCAGAGCGCGTGCGACAAACGTCATCAGTCAATCGTTTTTTTTTGTTTTTTGAGTTTTTTTTTCTGTTTAAATGTGTGATCTGTTCATAATGAATTTATTCGTGAATGTCGCTGCGCGCGCGCTTTTGCCTTAACACATTTAGTTTTATATGCTTGTGATTTTGTTTTTCCATTTAAAAATACTATATTTCTGTTTGGAATGTTTAAATATTTGTATTTCACGTGTTAGAACTTTTTTTTTGCACTAGCTTACTATTTATAGCATAAATAAATTTATTCATTTGACTTAGCATTTTTTAACGCATTTTTTCGATTTAACGGTTATGGGCAATAAGAGAGGATAGAAATTTAGTTTATAATTTTTGTCTAATCTGTCTAACCTCAAATTTCAATCATTATTTCGAATTTTTTTTTTTTTTTGTTGGGTAGTCAGATTGCGCGAGAGCAGTAAAGTGCTGTCAACAAATTGCTTTTAATAAAAAACAAAAAAAAATAAAATGAAAACAACGATTGGACTACTGTATTCGTGTTTATAGCAGTGCTTGCTACCATGCGCAAAGTCCTGGGTTCGAATTCTACCCCAAACCAACATGTGAAATTATAGAAAATTCAATTTTCAAATTGCAGTCGCATGTCTTTCTGACTAGAAATAAAAAGCTCTTCATAAGGATTGAAGGAGGAGCTAGGCCAAAAATCGCTTCAACTCTTATCCATCCATCTGGATTGTCCAATAAACCTCATTAGATTGTTTACATGATGTATACCAACTGCAAAAGGTCATCTTGTTAAAAAAAAAACGACACTGAGATTGCAAAGTCTGCTTCTACTCAGCCGAGGACATTCATATAGCATTGTCGATGAGAAACCATCTCCTCCGCAACGTTCTTACAACTCCTGCAACATCTTTTGAAGCAAGCTTTCATTTCAGTGTGATCTGTGACTTCTTCCAGCCTCATCTCGTCTAAGTTTGCACGTATTTGTGACAAATGACGTACTACTGGCCATACCGAAGCGCTGATTGTCTAGATATAATTAAATTCCATAGAGATCAATATCAGAATTTTGGTCGTAATTTGCCTAGATAGTTCTTTTATGTGCCCGTAATCAGGAACCCAAATGAGAAATAGTCTATTCTGTTCAGTCATTTTCACAAGAGTTCTACGACAGTTCTGCTCAATTTTACAGTTGATCAAGTTCGCACCTGAGGCATTCACTGCTGCCTGGTTGTAATAGAAAATGACAAAATTTTTTTTTTCGTTTTGGAAAACTTGTAAGAATGTGTTTATTAAAGATCTCGAACCGAAATAAACTGCGGTGATTAGGCGGTTTTGTTGATTTTTCATTGGAGCATAGCTTTTATGTGGTGGGTTCCAAACCCTACGCACAACCGCAGGGGATTCGCCCTCTCACTTTAGCTCGCCTCCAAATGGATATTTGTTGGCTACTCAGAGGATACTTGGTCTAAAAACGGAAGTCGTGAGCTGCTTGAACCATATGTAAAAGAATCGTTTCTGGCCACTCCCAGGTGAATGGCAGTCAGAAGCGTGAACTTCTACACATGGTCCATGAATACTCTGAATTTGATATCCTCACAAAACTCATACCATTTAGAACTTGTGAATTTATTTCCGGAATTTCGCCTACCTTGGGGAGAATAAAAAGTTCTAAGCTAGTAGTTATGGCGCTTCCCACTCAGTTTCCATCCCCCCTCAGAGATCACAACACCTTGAGGTGTTCTTCTGTTGACTTATATGCAAACTTACGGGTTTCCCAATATAACAATTATTGTTCGGCAAAGGAGGTATTGATTTATGAACTTCATACTGGGCTTAAGGTAGGATGTTTTATGCCCAAAAAAGCAACGAAGCTATCATAAATTCTTAGAATAGAGAGGATTCTTGATAAATGAAACATGCCTGAGCCACGTAGTCTTTCTAGATTTTTTTTTTTTTTTTGGAGTCATGCTGTTTCGGGAGACAAAATGCGTAGCCTTTCCCACAGAGGAAAAACATTGAGTTTTTCACACGACTAGAATTCGTATTTTTAGACAATACTCTTTTGAAGCTGCGCAGGACATGCAAATTGTACAAGAAAGGCCTCAGGCAATTCTGAAAAAATATGCAAGATATATCCAAAGATCTGGTCATAAGCATTTTAGATTTCATGAATCAATATGAATGAAATTTAGAAATAAACAAATTGCGTCACCCTTTATATACCCAGCTGAAATATGCTCTCATACACGATACAAGTTTTCCGCCAGACAACTACAGCAAAGTTATTTGAAGTGGCTATTTTGTGAATTAATACTCGTAAATTCAGTTTTTTCTATTCTTTTTTTTTTCTTTCTGCTAGTGCACGCATTTCACTAGTCGCACATGAATAGTTGTGCATTTTTATTTCATTATTTTATTTTATGTGTCTGTTTTTTACGAGTATTTCTGTCATTTGCGTTAGTTGCTCTATTTGCCGTCATTTAGTAGTTAGTTGGATTGTTTATATTGCCATTGTTATTGGAATTTTTTTTTGCACTGGATTGTTAACAGGGGTATATTAAATTTGTTGTGCGTTATGATATGCAGTTAGATGGATGTTTCGTCAAGATATTAGCTGAAGTCATACATTGAAATTGAGGAAGAATCGACTTTTGGATAATAACATCAAGACAACTAAGCCGATCAGCTCAATTTCCGAATTAAAATCCAATCCAAAACTTGTGGCAAGAGTTGAGAATACTATATTGAAGAGATGGAAAGAGAAACTAATAACTGGTGAAACAATCATCCAAGTTACTAGCCAAAAATTGGCAGACTTCATTCTCTATTGGTATGAGACTGTTATAATACATTGGTGATGCATTTCGAGGTTTTCTACTTTTTTAAGCAAAAAAAAAAAAAAAAAAATATTCAAATTAAATACTGAATGTTTATTATCATTCGAAAGAACATTCTTTGGCATTTATTTTTCGAAAATTATCTCTTTCAAATGCTGGCCACAGCTACGTCTCAGATAGTCCATCCGTTGAGTCTAATTTTCGATAATTTGATGGAGCATTTCGACTGGTAAATGGCGATAGACACGTGTGATGTTTTGCTCCAAGGCCTGAATCGAAGCGAGATTATCCGCATATACTTCAGATTTTACATATACCCACAGGAAAAAGTCTAACGGTGTGATATCACACGATCTTGATGGCCAATCGACCGGACCAAAATGTGAAATTATCTGCTCACCGAAGTGTTCTCTCAATAAATTCATTGATTGATGCGATGTGTGGGAAGTGGCGCCGTCTTGTTGAAGCCAAATGTCGCGGAGATCACGAGCTTCGATTTCAGGCATCAAATAGTCGGTTATCATGGCGCGATAACAGTCGCCATTGACGGTTACGTTCTAACCGGCATAATTTTTGAAGAAATACGGACCGATGATTCCACCGGCCCACATACCATACCAAACTGTTATTTTTTCTGGATGAAATGACAGCTCTTGAATCTCTTCAGGTTGCTCTACGTCCCAAATGCGGCAATTTTTCTTGTTTACATACCCATTGAGCCAGAAATGGATGGGCCTCATCGCTGAACAAAATTTGGCTCGAAAACGTCGGATCTTCTTGGAACTTTTTTCAGGTAGAGCGAAGCGATATCGTCTGGGAAGGTCGAGCGGCTTGAGTTCTTGCATAAGCTGTATTTTGTACGCTTTCAATTTAAGATCTCGACGTAAAATGCCCAGGCGTAAGTCTCTGCATGATGAAATGCCAAACAATACTGAACAAAAATAGCATGACAATTTGACACGACTCACGCGTGATCTGTCAAAAAAAGGCTATTGAAAAAAGGACCTCCAGTTGGATAACTTTATAACTGAAAGGATATTAGACCAAATTTCAACACAATTACTGTTCTATTGTATCTGGACGACTTAGTAGACTTATTTTCGACTAACTAAGGTTTTTTTTTATTTATCTGAAACAGTTGGTCTCCAATTTCAAACGAATTTAGTTCTACCGCATTTGTTGACTACTGTTTACAAAAAACAAAACAAAAAAAGTTTTATTACGATAAATTGATTTTTTTGTTTGTTTTTATTTTCATTAGCTTGCCTTGTCCTTAAAATGTTTTCCTTGACTGACTGTGCGGCAAAAAAAAAACTCATGTAACAACAATATGCCTACGTATGTATGTATGAAGCAACAGTTATTTTAATAAAAAATATTTAAAGAATTTTCAAAATTTTAACTGAAAAATTCCAATATTGACTAGGCCGCGTTTTTGCCTAATTCGCACTTTCAGAAAACATAGTTGGGGCATTTATACAAAAAAAAAAATAAAAATAAAAAAATAAAAAAATAAATAAATACATAAATAAATAAATAAATAAATAAATAAATAATTAAATTAGAAATTTATAAGTTTATATTATTACTTTTTTATTGCGGCATATCAAATCACAACAATCGATCAAAATATATTTTCAAAGAATTGAGTTCATTTTTTGTATGTATTTAAAATACAATTTGTAATAAATAAATTAGCAAAAAAAGAAATCAAACAATGAAACAACAAATATCGCAAAAACTGAATTACGCACATTCAGCCTCTTTCCTTGCTATTCATTCATTATTTTTCGAACTTGAAATTATTTATATAAAACAATACATATTTGAAAAAAAAAAAAATAAAAAAATCATACGAATGAAACAAAAAGTTAAGCAAAATAAAGCAGTACAAGTAAACACAAAAACAAAAACAAAATAATTAAGTGTTGCCGACTGAAAGCTCAAAATAAAAATAACAACAAATGAACAAATGCTGGATATAAAAGAAAAGCAAAAAAAAAAAATCTTGTATAGAAATAAAGGCGAATTTTATTTTTTTTTGCATAAAATGTGCGCAATCTTTCAATTTGTTAAATGAAAATATGTATGTATGTATGAGACAAACAAAAATAAATCAAAACAAAACGAAGCAAAAGAGCCTTTCAAAACAATTTGCTGTCGCATGGGAAATTAACGATTTTTGTGATTTTTTTAAACGAGAGGAGATGATCAATGACCGACCTACGTAGGTGTTCAGCGCCGTTCGCAGCAGAAATTTTGGTATGATTTTATTTAAGAATAATTATTTAATTTTAATAAAAAAAATTTTAAATTTATTTTTATTTAATGTTTTGCAGAAAATTAAATCCAAAATCTATATATATGAATGGTGATCGAAGTAGAGGTACTTTTTTCAATAGTCTTTTTTTTGGCAGATCACGCGTGAGTCGTATCAAGCTGTGATGTTATTTTTGTTCAGTCTTGTTTGGCATTTCATCATGGAAAGACTTACGCCTGAACAACGTTTACAAATCATTCCACTTTATTATGAAAATTCACGTTCTGTAAAGAATGTGTTTCGCACGCTTCACTCAACCTATGGTCAACATAGTCGACCTACTCAGCGTACTATTCGCAACACCCCATCACTCATCTTGAGATCCAGCATTCATTATTCGATAATATTCGACCGAATAGACCACGTCTCACACGCAGTTAAGAAAATATAGCGGCCGTAGCTGAGAGTGTACACGAAGATCGTGGAGAGTCGATTCGGTGCCGTTTGCAACAACTCGGATTGACGTATGGAACGATTAACGTCGAGATCTTAAATTGAAAATTGTTTAGCGATGAGGCCCATCCATTTCTGTCTCAATGGGGATGTAAACAAGCAAAGTTGTCGCATTTGGGACGAAGAGCAACCTGAAGAGATTCAAGAGCTGCCATTTTATCCAGAAAAAACAATGGTTTTGTGTGGTTTCTGGGCCGGTGGAATTATCGGTCCATATTTCTTCAAAAATGATGACGGTGGGAACGTAACCGCCAATGACGACCGTTATCGCGCCATGATAACCGACTATCTCCGCGACATTTTGTTTCAATAAGACGGCGCCACTTCTCACACATCGCATCAATCAATGGAGAACACTTCTTTCTCACAATTTTTATAGAGAACACTTCGGTGAGCAGATAATTTCACGTTTTGGGGCGGCAGATTGGCCATCAAGATCGTGTGATATCACACCGCTAGACTTTTTCCTGTGGAGATATGTAAAATATGCGGAGAATCCCGCTTTGATTCAGGTATTGGATGAAAAATTCACCAGTTACCAGTCGAAATGCTTGAACGAGTCATCGAAAATTGAACTCAATGGATGTAGACCATTGATCGACCTATTTGAAATCTTATTTATGGTCAGATTTACGTGAATGATGATTTCTAGGCTGTAGATCGATTTAATTGATAAAAAAACCGATTTGTGCTTCGATTAGGTTAAAATTTTAGATGATATGTCTAAATGGATCATGGATCAGGAAAAAAGTTCAATTTGCTTGAAACATTCCTTACTGGAAAGAGATCACCTACAGAAAGATAAATTGCTTAATTAGAACTTAAATGACCTCGTTGCAACACCAATTAGAATAAAAATTGGAGAAAATACGGAAAGCCAAAACAAAGTGTGGCCGGGTAAGCTAGTTTCTGCAAAAAATATAATAAGTTTAAAAAAATAAATTTCTTCAAAATATTTAGTAAAACGTAAACATAATTCTTTCATTGCTAATCGTTAGATAAGGTTGAAATTATTGCTTGGCGTCTGCACATTTAGGCCACGAAACATGCTTATTGTGATAACACTGAGAACCTAATGAGCTTTGTAACGACTATTTTGCTCAAGTCTAGTGGCTTCAACCTACTCCTCCAATGTGTGGAACACTCGCAAAGGAAGTACTTTATGGTTTCAGGCTCTTCATCCTCTTTACAACTTACAACAAAAGTAATATGTAGGCACGCATGCCCAATAGAAGATGCCAATAATTTCAGAAATCTGCTTTCCTTTGCTCACGAAGCTTTTGCTACATTGTAATTATTGCACTTTTTTATCTTAAGCTAGCATCTGTGATGAATAACCCACTTATAGTGAGCCTACAAGTCGAGAACGGCATACCCAAAATCTTTCAGGTTGACAAAAGTGACAGGGACGTGTACTAACTTGCAAGCCTGTCCGCTATCACATAACCTGTTTTACTATATAAAGACACCCATAATAGGTTTAGAGGGAACTTCTGGCTGTAAGCGAAATGATTTTCCAATAACAAGCTCTCTTGGATAGACTCCGCCACTTACACTGTTATCTAGTTTTAACTCATCCGTATTCTGTATTTGATGGCACTATCCTATGCTATTGAGATCACTACCTTGAATCTACCGTGAAGTCATTGAAGGTTATGCATTAGTCTGTTCTTTTGGTTATACAGCAGCCCGTCCGTTTTGGTTGACGAAAGCCCCATTTTCGGGACACAATTTTGCAAGTATAGAGGGCGATAAATGATTTATGCATTCGTTCCTCAGAATTCTGTGAACTAATTTGTTGTCCAAAATGAGTGCCAGCTGTTTTTAGACTCAGTAATACTCAGGTCCGTTCACGTCATATTTACGCATTTCTCTCTCTACAGCTTCCTTAATGTGTAGTCAGAAAATTAGAATAGCTGACCGATGATGAAAAAATTATAAAATCATCTCTTCACCTTCTTTACTGGCGTAGACACCGCTTCCTGCCATATTTTCGCTGTTTGATGCCAATTGGAAATACCAGGTGCATCTCCACCTGATCCGTCCAATGGAGTGGAGGTATTTCTCTTCTTCTGATTCCACCAGAAGTCATCGTCTATGCCGTCCCACCATATAGCAGGACCGGAATGAAACCTCGTTTGATATCGAATGGCTCGGAGTGATCCTTCCCAATCCTAATGAAGCTTTTTGTGTTGCTTATCGTCAGTTTACACAGCCGCATAACGGTAGTTCCTTTTCGCGGTATCGAAGGCTGTTTTAAAATCAACGAAGATGTAATGTGTGTTGATTCTCTTTTCAGAAGTTTTTTTTCAAGATTTGACGTATGGTGAATAACTGATCAATTAAAGATTTTCCCGATCTAAATCCAATCGGTTTGTTGACGGTGGGCTTAAATCTTTCACACAATACGCTCCGTGGGACTTTATACTCGTTTGCGATATTGAGGAGGCTTATTCCACAATAATTGGAGCAGACTGGGTTGTTCAATTTTTAAGAGAGAGTGGGGCGGAGTCCAGTTAGGTTCCTAATCGTTGGGCATATTTTCGTCCAAACATATTCTGCAAAGAAGTTAATGCATAGCTCGGCTGGTAAGCTATCGGCTACCGCCGCTTTGTTGTTTTTTAGGCGAGCAATTGCTAGTCGAAGTTCTTCATTGTCGCGCCGCAGTGAAACATCTGTTCTATCATCATCGATTGAGAATGATGGAGAAGTGTTTTTTCTCCATATATTCAGTATACTCTGAGCATCTGCCATTTCGCAACCGCTTTGGGTCCTGCAAGAGCATACTCCGGTCTTGAAACTTTCTGTGTCGTCGCATCTTTTCGTAGAGCATTACGTATGTTGGTTAGCGTTTCAAGCTTTTCATACTCACTTCAGTTGTATCTATGTATTACGACATAAGTCACACGAACAGGTGGAAATTCCAAATGGAAGTATACGAAGTTAGTTTTGATTTAAATAATGCTATAAATTTTTAAAATTTAGTCCTCTAAGCCTTTGCTACAGCCTGTAGTCTCCAAGCATACTCTAAAAGGGTGAGTCAAGTGACTAATTTGTTTGTGAGCCATTCCTGCACAATCGAGAGCCCGTATTTGAGACTAATTCCGAAATATTTTTTATAGAAAGTAGTCCTACAGGTTATTTATAAATTTTTGTATGTCTGTATATTCTCCTAAATACCCTGCAAACAAAGCGAATACTCCATGCAAGCGTGAAATATTTACTGCACGCGTACAATAGAGTAATCCAAAACCAACCACAATCCATACGAAAAAATATGGTTCAATTTACATTGTGATGCCCTAGGGCTGGAGCATATAATTCACCTCTCTTCATAACACCCTAGTACGCCATGGAGTACCTTCAGGGGATTATATTTTGGAGTATATGCGAAAAATTACATTCGAACATACTTTTTAGTTTCGAATACCATCCGCTTTGGTGAAAAGTTAGTAAAAGATAATATATATAAACATACATTTATATAAATATTAATAATTTATTTTTAATAAATATATAATATCTATTAGTTTGCCCATTTGTTCTATGTATTTTCATTGAAATAATATTTAATTCTGCACGCCTTTTGCGAGCCAGCAGAGCTCAACAGCGAATCGAAACTGACTCAGTGTCATTTCCACACATTTACTGTATACGAGTATAGCACTTATTGCGCAAGTGTAACTTCGTGTAGTGATTGCGATCGGTTAAACACCAAGAATGGTCGTGCCGTACTAAATCGGTATAGAAGCATGAGTTGGTCCAATAGTTCACACACGAGGAGTACATTTGCATGTGCTAAAATCGACTATATGGTCCATAAATGTTTGCAGGGTAGCAGTTGGCATGCGCGCTTCCAATATTTTCCCAACATTTCCGAAAAAGTTTGATTGACAAAATTAATTTCCGCAATTGCGTACACGCATACATACTACAAGGATATATTTCTATGTATGTAGAAAGCGCCCGCGATAGCCGAGTGGTTAGCATTGCGTACTGCCATTCGGAAGGCCTGGGTTCGAGCCCAGGTTCGAGCAACATCCAAAATTAAAGAAAATAAATTTTTCTAATTGCGGTCGCCCCTCGGCAGGGAATGTCAAGCCCTCCGAGAGTATTTCTGACATGAAATAAAGCTCCTCATAAAAATCCATCAGCCGTTCGGAGGCGGCTTAGGATAAACAGTAGGTCCCTCCATTTCTTGGTAAAATCATCAAGACGCAAAAACACAAATTGGAGGAGGAGCTTGGCCGAAAATCCTTCAGCGGTTACAAAGCGCCAAATATATATATATATATATATATATATATATATATATATTTATATATATAGAAAGCAATACATTTTATGAATAAATCATAACATATGTAAGTATGTATGTATGTAAGAATGAGAAATAGATCTCAATTTGTGAACACGTGCGCGGATTCTAATAATATTTTGTTATGCCAGAAATAGTTACGAAATATGTATATGTGATATATGTATATACATACAGATAAAATATTGGTAATTACATAACCAGATATGTACATATGTAATATATGTATTTATTTGTTTGGAACTTAAAAAACGATTGCGTCAGATTAAATACTTGCTCTTGCGTGTTTTATTTTTTAACGAATGTTGCCACCTGTTTGAAAATCTTAATTCAATTGAATTGTTAGAGTAAATGAAATATTACAATATAATTATTAAACTAAGAAGATTAAAGAAGAGTTTAAGTCGTACAATACTTTGATAAAGAGGGTTGCCACCTGTTTTAAACTTTTTAACTTAATTATAATAACGAGAAAATCTCAATTTTGTTAAAATCTTTTTGTATAATAATAAGAAATAAAATATCCTCAGCATTTAGCTAAGGATGATTCAAGTAGAGATACTTTTTTCAATAGCCTTTTTTTTTGACAGATCACGCGTGAGTCGTGTCAAGCTTTCATGTTATTTTTGTTCAGTATTGTTTGACATTTCATCATGGAAAGACCTGAACAGCATTTACAAATCATTCATCTCTATTACGAAAATTCACATTCTGTAAAGAATGTGTCTCGCGCGCTCGCTTAGCTTATGGTCAACACAATCGGCCTACTTAGCGTACTTTTCGCAACACCATCAGCCATTTTGAGACCCAGCATTCATTACCGGATAATATTCGACCGAATAGTCCACGACCAGCACGCAGTGAAGAAAATATAGCGGCCGTAGTTGAGAGTGTACACGAAGACCGTGGAGAGTCGATTCGGCGCTGTTCGCAGCAACTCGGATTGACGTATGGAGCGCCTTGGCGCATTTCAGCGTCGAGATCTTAAATTGAAAGCGTACAAAATACAGATTGTGCAAGAACTGAAGCCGCTCAACCTTTCCAAGTGACATCGATTCGCTCTAGCGGCTCTTGAAAAGTTCCAAGAGGATCCGACGTTTTCGAACCAAATTTTGTTCAGCGATGAGGCTCATTTCGGGCTCAATGGGTATGTAAACAAGTGAAATTGCCGCATTTGGGACGAAGAGTAACCTGAAGAAATTCAAGAGCTGCCATTTCATTCAGAAAAAAACAACGGATTGGTGGTTTGGTGTGGCTTGTGGGCCGGTGGAATCATTGGGCAACGTATGGACTATCTGAAACGTGGTGGCGGCCAAAATTTGAAAGAGATAATCTCCCAAAATAAAAAAAAGCCAAAGAATGTTCTTTCGAACGATAATAAACATTCCCCATTAAATATGAATTTTCTGTGTTTTTTTTTTTTCTTTAAAAAGTAGGGAACTTCGGAATGGATCTCCTTTTATAAGAAAAACAATATAAAAACAAATTAATATTTTGGTACACCCTAATGAGCAGTCTACAAATTGGATTGCTGTACGTTTTCATTATGAACTACATACGTTCACATACATATATGTATGTACCTACGTTGGGTAGCAAGCAGCTGTTATCCAACAAATCAATTGCTTTTACTCGAAGTTAAAGAAAAGCTCGTACATACGTATGTATGTATGTATATGCATTTCATTAAAATTAATTAAAACCGTACGGTAGTGATCGGTAGCCAGAGCGTACTGCAATGATTGTCAATAGGTTTTTATGGTATGCACATATCTGCGTATATTTATACTCATATTAAGTTGATTTCAGTATATTTTGCGTTTATTAGTGAATGAAATTTAACAAATTAAAAAATTTATTTTTATCATTTTTATTTAGATATTAGGCCTTCTGGGCAATGATCCCATAGCCACCAATATATACAAGTATATGTTATAAGCCAATAATGAATTTGTTTGGCTAGCTATGAGTTGAAATCGGACCACTGTGCGAGAGAGATCATAAAAAAAAATTGTATGGAAAACTTGAGGTAATAAAGATTTACCAAAGTGGCACTAGTTTTACGTTCTATTGATTAGGTTGGCCGTATATTGCCACTAAAAAATATGACTGATTATAATTGAGTAAATATCAATAAAGCTGTTTTTTTTTCGTATTTATGTAACCGATATTCAGGTAAATCATAAATAGAACGGTTTACAAATTATTTCATTGTTTCGGTATTTGAGAAGGCCTCTATCCAGTAAATGATTGACTGTGTGAATGCCTTAGTCGATTATGTTGAAATTGTATGAGTACAGGGTAGGCCATATTAGATGGACACCCCTGGCAACACTAAAACTTTGACAAGAACCGTCAGTTCGATTTTTGAGCGCTCTCACGGTATTAACAGTTTCGTATCTAGTCATATTTGCTTTTACTGTGCGCTCGATTTGGAAATTGTTGCAAGTAGAAAAAAATGCATTTTTCACTGCGCCGTCAATGAACAGAGTAAAGCCACTTCAAACCCTCAAAATTTACGGTGTAGTGTGGAATTTGTGCTGGTCTGATAATCAGTCGATTTTTCATTGGAGTATAATTTTTATGTGGTGGGTAGCAAATCCTAAGCACAACCGCAGGGGATTCGCCTTGTCACCTTAGCTCGCCTCCAAATGGATGTTTGTTGGCTACCCAGAGGATATTTGGTCTAAGACCGGAAGTCGTGAGCTGCTTGAATCATATATAAAAGAATCGTTTCTGGCCACTCCCAGTTGGATGACAGTCAAAAACTTTCCTCACTTACATGAACATCGACACATGGCCCCATCTTCCTCTGCGTTCTCCAGGTTAGACAAAGAAGAGCAGCGAATTGGTCTGGTAGTGAACGAGGGCAAGATGAAATATCTCCTGCCATCAAATAAACAGTATCGCATTCGCGACTTGGCTCCCACGTCACCGTTGACAGCCATAACTTCGAAATCGTAGATAATTTCGTCTATCTAGGAACCAAAATTAACAACACCAAGAATGTCAGCATTGAAATTCAACGCAGAATCACTCTTACCAACAGCTGCTACTTTGGACTAAGTAGGCAATTGAAAAGTAAAGTCCTTTCTCGACGAACCAAAACCAAAATCTACAAGTCGCTCATTATTCCCGTCCTGACATATGGTGCAGAAGCCTGGACGATGCGACAGCCGATGAGTCAGCTTTAAGAGTTTTCGAGATAAAAGTTTTGCGTGTCAGCAACCGTGAATACCGCAGCGAATGGAACGATGGACTGTAGGAGTTCTACGAGTTAATTGACACAGTTCAGCTACACTGGCTAGGTCATGTCGTCCGAATGGATGAAAGCACTCCAGCTTTGAATGTATTCGATGGAGTACCCGCCGATGGAAACAGAGGAAAAGGAAGAAATCCACTCCTCGGTATTTCCATTTGGCGCCGAACAGTAAAGAGAAGAAACGAGTGGCGCGCTATTATTGATGCGGCTATAATCGCTTAAGCGGTGCCTATGCCAAAAGAGAAGATGAAGATGATAATTGGTCTGTTATCTCTTTGAAAAGGAACGTGAGCAGACAACAACAACCGTTAATCAGAAACGTTATCGTGCTATGATAACCGATTGTGTGATGTCAACTAACTATTCGTGAAAATAGCATGGAACACTTCTGGTTTCAACCATGTTTCATACTAAAAACCAGTGATTTTGATTGACCAGATTTGACACAGCCGGAGTTTTTTCTTTGGGGCTAATTGAAGTCAAAGGTTTATATTCACAAGCCAAGCACACTAGACGAACTCAAGGCCAACATTAGAGCTCGGGGCGCCCACTTGCGAAATATCATATTCAAAAAGTGGTGTATTCAAATCTTCTTCAATCAAATTAATTGATCTTTCAATTTAATATAAAAGATGTGTTTTTTCACGTTTTTTTTTATATAAATGAATAAATGGCACACTCTGCAGAACCCAGCAAGAACGAAACCAATCCATGGGACTCTTTAAGTTGTTTCTTTATTATAGAGCCGTTCTGGCTTGTTCAGGGTAATCGCTGTAGTTAGACTAAGCTTCTTCTAGGGCGTTACCTTTTGGTGTCCAGAACTAGGAAGAATTACGCTCAGAAGCAAACTAGAGAGAGTTCAGCGGTGTGCGGCTCTCAAAAGCAGTGAAAACTGTGCTTCATTTCCTTGCTCTTGACCTGAACGATAAACTATAAGCGAGCTCAAGTTTTCCAAACAGGAACGAATAGGAAAATACAAACGTTCTGGAGCGCAGAGCTCCATCCATCCATCATTCTCAGACGCACTCAATTAATATGAGTATGAGACTACCAGATCATTGCAGCATCTTTCAAGCAGAAGTCATGGCAATCATGGAAGCCGTCGAATGGCTACTCAAATCTACGATAGTCGAAAAATCAATGGAGATATATTCTGTCATCCAAGCTTTCTACGGAAAAGCACATACCAAAACCGACATTGCATGACTAAATGAGATACATCAGCATCAAATTTTCGGAGGTAGCAACAATATTTGAAGAAGTATAAGGGCTATCAAGGAGAGGAATTCAAGAAAAACTGATCAATAGTGTATTGCTCTTGCAAGACAAGGTGTCGGTTAAAAAGAGCAGTATAGAAATCGCAACCAACCTGATTTTGTATACAGTTTAGACGCAACTTCAAAGAATTTATCTCTTTGAAAATTATTTAAAAAAATGTTAGTAGAAATAACAGTAAGTAAGTTCAAGTCAAGTAGGAAATTTTTATCTCTTTTAAGTAAACAGTGATATATACAGGAAGAGTAAGGAGAGATGAAAGCGTGAGCGAGACCTCTTTTATGTTCTGCCGTGCCTTATCAAGAATACGACTCACACAATTAAGAGTTACGCAGCTCGCAGAACTGCCAGAAGTCTCAAAACTTGATATCAGGGCACATTTAAATTTCAAATTAGGCTGAACCTCCATCTACACTACGCTATAAAGTACCAACAGGTCTATGTATAGTGTATCAGCCAGCCGGTGCAAGCTAACCTAACTTCAGGGCGATAAATTGATAAGTAAAAATATTCGTTTTTGTTTAATTTCTTTTACAATCTATCGAAATAAACTCTTGAATCCTTTCTCGTATGTATGTATGTATATGAAAAAATAATGTCATTTGCACTCATTGTTATAACTGCATTTTGTTTATCTCTTTTGGGGCGTGGGCAGTGTCAATGACCGAGCACTTTCAAACATTTTTCTATAAAATTTCAACACTGAAAGTGTAATTTTTCTATTAACACTTTGCTGGAACTATATATTTGTGTACATGTATGTATGTATGTACCAAAAACTTAACGAAAAATATACACCCTGCAAACATTTGTTGACCACATGGTCCATTTTAGCACATGCAAATGTACCCCCCTTGTGTTAACTATTGGACCAACTCATGTTTCTGGACCAGCTTAGTGCGGTATGATCTTTCTTCGTGTTTTCTCGATCGCAATCACTACACGAAGTTACAATTGCGCAATAAGTTCTATACTCGTATACAGAAAATGTGTGGAAATGAAGCAGAGTCAATTTCGTTTCGCAGTTGAGCTCTGCTGGCTCGCAAAAGACGTGCAGAATTTATTATTATTTAAATGAAAATATGTAGAACAAATGCGCAAACTAAAATACAATATATATTTATTAACAATAAATTATTAATATTTATATAAATTTATATAGTAAATATTATCTTTTACTAACTTTTCACCAAAGCGGATGGTATTCGAAACTAAAAAGTGTGTTCGAATGTAAGTTTTCGCATATACTCCAAATATAATCCCCTGAAGGTACTCTATGGAGTACTAGGGTGTTATGCAGGGAGGTGAATTATATGATCCAGCCCTAGGGCATCACAATGTGAATTGGACCATATTTTATTGTATGGATTGTGGTTGGTTTTGGATTACTCTATTGTACGCGTGGAGTATATATTTCACGCGTGCATGGAGTTTGCAATATGTGGTGCTCTTAAATGTACATATAAAGGCTGATCCAAGTAGAGGCACTTTTTTTTTTTGACAGATCATGTGTGAGTCGTGTCAAGCTGTCATGTTAACTTTGTTCAGTATTGTTTGGCATATAATCATGCAAAAACTTACGCCGGAACAACGTTTACAAATCATTCAACTTTATTATGAAAATTCACGTTCTGTAAAGATTGGGTTCCGCGCGCTTCGCTCAACTTATGGTCAACATAATCGGATTACTGAGCGTACTATTCGCAACACCACCACCCTTCTTTAGACACAGCATTCATTATTTTCTAATATTCGACCGAATAGACCATGCCCAGCACGCAGTGAAGAAAATATAACGGCAGTAGCTGAGAGTGTACACGAAGACCGTGGATAGTCGATTCGGCGCCGTTCGCAGCAACTCGGACCAATGTATGGAACGACTTGGCGCATTTTACGTCGAGATCTTAAATTGAAAGCATACAAAATACAGCTTGTGAGCTTGTGCAAGAACTGAAGTCGCTTCGCTCTATAGGCTCTTGAAAAGTTCCAGGCAGATCCGACGTTTTCGAGCCAAATTTTATTCAGCGACGAGACCGATTTCTGGCTCAATGGGTATGTATACAAGCAAAATTGCCGCATTTGGGACGAAAAGCAACCTGAAGAGATTCAAGAGCTGCCATTTCATCGAGAAAAAATAACGGTTTGGTGTGGTTTGTGGACCAGTGGAACGTAACCGTCAATGGCGACCATTATCGCGCCATGATACCCGACTATTTGATGCCTCCGCGACATTTGATTTCCACAAAACGGCGCCACTTCCAACATACCACATCAATCAATGGATTTATTGAGAGAACACTTCGGTGAGCAGATAATTTCACGTTTTGGGCCAGTCGATTGGCCACCAAAATCGTATGACTTGCCTGTGGGGATGTATAAAGTCTAAAATAGCAAAATATCACGCATGTCATTCGTCAGTTACCAGTTGAAATGCTTGAACGAGTCATCGAAAATTGGACTCAACGGATGGACTATCTGAGATGTAGCCGCGGCCAACATTTGAAAGAGATAATCATCAAAAAATAAACGCCAAAGAATGCTCTTTCGATTGATAATAAACATTCCCCATTAAATTTTAATTTTCTGTTTTTTTTGTCTTTAAAAAAGTAGGGAGCCTCGGTGTGGATCACCCTTTATTAGTATATTTATAAACATAAATTCGTAATGAGTATAACGTGCATATATGTATTTAGGTTTATATATAGTGCATTTCACTATAACTGCTGATAAAGTATAAAATCGACCTTCACGTAATGTAATCGGCGTCGCCTTTCGAGTTTTTTTAAGTTTTATATTTTTATTTTATTTTTTTTTTCTTGTATTTACTGCTTTTCATTGCCAGCTAAAGTACTTGCATGTATCGATAAGTAAGTGTTTGCAAAGATGGCTCATTTAATTAACACTCATTGTGCCACTGCGTTGTTTACGTTTGGAGTTGCCAAACTACTTATAGAGCTTATGAGCTTTTCCCTTTCAAGTGATCTTTACATATCTTATATCAAATTATTAAATTTTTAATACGATATATATATGTATACTTCAGTACCATCCTAAAACAGACGAAAGACCCGATGAAAATGACTAAATTACTCGTTAGTCTCCTTTTATCCCAACATTATTTTACAATTTCATGTATAAAATGTATGCAAAATGTAAAAAAAAGCCTTTATACCCTACAAAAACGAATTAGATTTCAATGATGCTTTTTTGTCGGATTTTTGTACCAAAACCACATATGTATGGTATAATCTTCCGTTTTCAATGATTTTCGGTCGTAGTATTTATTTGAATTTACGTGCATTGACTACCAAATTTCACGGTATTAGATACTTTTTAATGGATTTGACACCAAAACCTGATATCTGAAAAATTCCTCCGATTTGAAAAATGTAAAAAACCAGAGTCTTTATACCTTACGAGTAATATATCAAATTTCGATGATGCTCTTTTGGCGGATTTTTGGACCAAAACCTCATATTTGAACCTGATATCTGAAAAAGTCATCCGATTTTCGATCTGGAAGATTCCAATTCCACCAATATTCAATTTCATATAGAAATACATCTTCGTACCAAGTTTGGTTGAAATATCTCAAAAACTGAGAAAGTAGTTTGCGATGAAATGGACGGACAGAAGGATAGAAGGATAGACAGACGGACTTGGTTAAGTACACTCTGGACGTTGTTCTGATACAGTCTGTATACAGTTTAGTGGTTCTCGCTCTTTTTTATTTATGGTACCTAAGAGTAAGTATCTCGGATGAAGGTGAATATATCATTTCTTGTTTATATAATGTACTAGCGAACCCCAGCGTGCTATAAAAAAAAATATCTAACTGAAATTTGGAATTTTCGATTTTTTTCTGGAAAAGGAAACGAAAAAAATTGATTAAAAATTTTTTTTCCAAACTTCTTTCATTAATTTTTTTACATTTTTTTTTTTTAATTTAATTTAATATCATTTTATTCACCCATTCTCTCTCTCTTTCAACACCACATACATACAACGTAATGTACGCGTATTTCGAAATTTTACATGTATTTGTTGTTGTTGCATGTATTTTGTATGGGTAGCGACCAATGTTCACTAAAATGATCATACCTCTGTAAAGGCTGCGCCAATCTCATGAAAACTTCACATTAAACTTCTCCTAATATCCCTTTCTTACTCCTAAAAATTTGGTGCAGTTTGATTTGGTGGTTTGCATTGATTTTTATATATCTTCCTTGTTTATATAATGTATAACAAAAAAAAAAAAATTTTTTTAATAATAAAAAAAAATTATAATAAAAATAAAATAATAAAAATAACAACATTGGCAATGAGAAAATCAAAGTCAATATAGTACATATATCATTATAATCTATAGCGGTGTATACAATTTATCAATATCAACACGGACGGATTGACAATGCTGATAGGAGTACTTGAAATCGAAGAGGAAAATATATCTGTTACTTACTTGAAGACACTTCTGACACTTATACACTACGATATGTCATGGGCATAGAGGAGTGAAGATAAAAATCAGCTACTTTTTAGCTTGGCGAGAGTGTGCTTGAGCCTTCGCCAAATTAGTTAAAGTATTTGAATTGCGATAAATCAACGTTATTATATATCCAAGTATATGATTTTCCGTTGTTTTTTTTTCGTAAATAATAATAATTACTTGACATGTAAGCATTAATAAAAATTTTAAATTTATTTTATTTCAAGTGTACGATTGGAACTTGCTGAGTGCTCGTGAGCTGAATTGTCTTATTAAAATAATCTATTATTTTAATATACATTTATTGCACTGCAATTAGGAATATTTAGTTGAATATTTAATCCACAGATTATTATATTTTAAAATTATATTATACGAGTATTATATTTTGAAAAGCACACAAAGGATTATTGTGATTATTTTTAAATGTCTACTAATAATTAAAGATTAATTAAAGCAGAAAGCTTTTGAAATTTAATTTTTAGTATTGAATTTCTAACAGAAACAATTGAAGAAAAATGAGGTTAAGGGAGAGTTGTGCAAGCTAATATGCGAAGTTATATATAAAATACAATAGTTTTGAGTGTACGATTGATTATATAGGGTTTTCCAATAAGAGTGATATAATTTCTTTAAAAAAAAAAAAAAAAAAAAAAAAAAAAAAAATTAAATTATTGTTAAGGAAATTCAAATGCTTTTTATTTAATGTTTTTTCCACTATATCAAGTCGTATGTCATTAATAGTACGTTCAATATTAACTTTTAAAGCTTGAAGAGTCTAATTTATTGTTAAAGACCAATGACTTCAAGTAACCCCACAAGTAGTAGTCTAATGGTGTTAAATCACAATTCCTCCGAGAGGCCATTCAATGTCATATTTTTTTGAAATAATCGAATCTCCAAACTTTTCTCGAAATAATTCGGTTGTTGCATATGCTGTGTGACACGTAGCCCCGTCTTGTTGGAACCAGATATTGTCAAGATCAACTTCTTCCAATTGAGGTCATCAAAAGTCGGTTATCATCGATCTCTACCGCGCTCAATTGACAGTAACGGCTTCATTTCGAAAAAAGTACGGACCGATGATTCCACCAGAACAAAAACCACACCAAACTGTCAATTTAGGTGAATGTAATGGTTGTTCATGAAGAATTTGTGGATTGGATTTTCTTCGCAGCAGAACCGACAGTTTTGTTTATTAACCGTATCACTCATATGAAAGTGAGCCTCATCGGAGAAGGTGATTTTCTTTAAAAAAAACGTTATCGTTTTCAAGTTGTTCCAAGGAAAAATCAGCAACGTTGTTCTTGCGTATATCTTGCCATGATGAAATTGTAAACATTACCGAATACAATGAAAAAAAGACAGATCATGACGTATTAAAAATGGCCAAAACGACACTTAGAAATCATAGCATCCCTATTGGAAAACCCTTTATTATTCGTTTTTTTTTGTCAGTAGAATCCAAATCTGACCGAAAAAAAAATATTAGGTCATTCTTAAGCTTATAACTATAAAACAAAACATCGAAAGCTTAAATATTTTGCTTAACTTCGAAAAAAAAACAAGAAATCTTAAATATAAACCCTTTCAACTTCGGGTAGTATCGGGCATCAGTTAAACGACTGTTTCAGTCATATGGAAGATGAAGGTGAATGCAGGGATATATCAACCAATTTTCAAGTAAATTTCGAGTGCCAAAAGCATTTATTCCGGTAGAATTGGGTATAAATATGCTGAAAAATTACTGTGGAGACGTTCCTGAAACAAAATAATGTAGAAATTTCGAAATCTGTATATCAGCTATACCATTTTTGCTAAAATATTTCGTTTCTACAAGCTAGAAGATTGTTCAAAGTAGCCTTAATATCGTATCTAGTTTAGTATTGAAAACTGACAGGATATCAAGATATCAAAAGTTGCCTTATACGAGCTTCGTTAGCTCTTCTTGACCATGATATATTGGTGAAACTACACATGACCTGATGAAGTCTTTTGAATATTTTTATTTTTGAAAATTGATTGCGTTTATGATTTGTGTCAAAATTAAGTGGAAATTGAGTAAACTTACTACGTAAGGATCAATAAAGGCCACACAATAAGGTGTTCTTTTAGACCTTTTTGAGCTACTCAATACCAGATAAGTGGTGCAAATAATTTTTCAAATTTTTTCGTTCAATTTTGGGTTTTTTTTTTTAAATTTAATATTCAATCTTCAGTTTTCTCAGGAGAATTTTGACGATATTTAAAAAAAAGAACTTTTGTTTTATCAGAAGTCTGCTGTTGTTGTGGTTTTTTTTTTTTTTTTTTTTTTTTGAAAAACAAGTATGGAAAACTAAGTTAGGGTGGGACCGAAAACAGGCAGCTTATCAGATTTTCACAAAAGAACTGAAGTCCAGTTATATGTGTAGGCGAGTTAGTGGAACCATTTTGGTGTTTTGTTTTTGGGAGATGTTTTGGAACTCACTGTTTTCTCGATAAATTTCTATAAAAAAAAAAAAACAATTCGATCCTATGTCCACAGATCAGTCAAAATTATGTGGTTTTTTATATGGAACGCAGTTCTTTTTGGTAGAAGTTTAGTCCACATTGAAAGTAGGACTATATACCAAGGTTGGTTCAGTACCGTTGATTAATGCCTTAAATATTCGATCTTGCGCCAAGCGATGGATGGAAAGTAAAAAGTCCGTTAGATGGCACAAAGGTGTATTTGTTGCCCAATAAGGCTCACATTCAATTTGTGTTCTTATTAAACTATGGGAATTATAAGTATTAAATTGTATCGAATTCTGTCCACTTTGTGGGTTTAAGTTACCGTATAAACGGACAGATGCCCAGATAGACAGATAGACTTGGCTAAATCGGTCAGTCTCGTTATTTCTTGAAATTCGAACTATATACATATATAAAAGATGATCCAAGTGGAGGTACTTTTTTCAATAGCTTTTTTTGACAGATCACGCGTGAATCGTGTCAAGCTGTCATGTGTCTATTTTTCTTTAGTATTTTTTGGCATTTCATCATGGAAAGACTAACGTCTGAACAAAGTTTACAACTCATTCAACTTTATTATAAAAATTTACGTTCTTATGGTCAACATAATCGGACTACTGAATGTACTATTCGCAACACCATTACCCATCTTGACAGAGATCCAGCGTTCATTATTGGATAATATTCGACGGAATAGACCAGTTAAGAAAATATAGCGGCCGTAGCTGAGAGTGTACACGAAGACTGTGGAGAGTCGATTCGGCGCCGATTGAGGCAACTGGCGCCGAACAGGACTGGAACGACTTAATGCATTTTACGACGAGATCTTAAATTGAAAGCGTACGAAATACAGGCTTTTAAAAAGTTCCAAGAAGATCCGACGTTTTTGAGGCAAATTCCGTTCAGCGATGCGACCCATTTCTGGCTCAATGGGTATATAAACAAGCAAAATTTACGCATTTGGGATAAAGAGCAACCTGAAGAGATTCCAGAGCTACTATTTCATACAGAAAAAACAACGGTTTGGTGTGGTTTGTGGGCCGGTGAAATTACTGGTCCATATTTCTTCAAAAGCGATGCCGGTGAGAACGTAACCGTCAATGGCGATCGTTATTGCGCCATGATAACCGACTATTTAATGCCTGAAATTGAAGCTCGTGATCTCCGCGGCATTTGGTTTCAACAAGACGGCGCCACTTCCCACACATCGCATCAATCATAGGATTTATTAAGAGAACACCTCGGTGAGTAGATAATTTCACATTTTGGACCGGTCTATTGGCCACCAAGATCGTGTGATAACCGACCGTTAGACTTTTTCCTGTGGGGATATGTAAACTCTTAAGTCTATGCGAACAATCCCGCTCCAATTCAGGCCTTACAGCCAGTTACCAGCCGAAATGCTCAAACGAGTCATCGAAAATTGAACTCAATGGATGGACCATCTAAGACATAGCCGCGGCCAACATTTCAAAGAGATAATCTCCGAAAAAAAAAAAGCCAAAGAATGTTCTTTCGAATGCTAATAAACATTTATCATTAAATTTGATTGTTTTTTTCTTTAAAAAAGTAGAAAACCTCGAAATTGAGCATCACCCTTTATGCATCTCGAATACCTAAGGCTCGCAAAAGATATATACGTTAGATGGCGCTGTAGTTAAAAAATATATCAAAGTGATTTATATGTATTAATCCAAGCTTTTTTTTGGCTATTTCCATTTTGAAATGTTTGTAATAATAAATATTCCATCATTTTATGATATGAATAGATATGTTTGCATATTATATTATTATTAATAATAACATGTATTTATACATATATATAATTTTATTATTTTTATGATATCTAAAGACAAAGTTTAAGCCATGTTGGCAATAAAATTTTGTAGAAATAATGATTTCTTAATTTTTTTTTTTATAAATATATATACTACTATATCTATAAATATTTATCATTAACTAATTCCAATAAACAAATTAAAAAAATCACAATGACTTAAATATAATACTTTCAACATCGATTACAACAAAATGCAAACAATTTTCAAGGTGCATGCCATTCATAGATAGCTACGTACGATCAAGCAAAGTTAAATAATATGTGTAAATATATTTACATACAAATATATCTAGCATAAGTATGTATATGTATACATGCAATATCTAAATTGAGTTATTAGATTAATAATATACATATATTTTTATATGCATTCAGCATTGACTTACATACATTACAAAAAAAAAATGGTAAAATAATAAATAATATTTAGTAATGCAAACAGTAAATATAATTAAGTTATTGCAAACATACATATGTACATTTATGTATATAATTTGTGTGCATTTTTTATAAAATCAATTATACTTGCTTGTGTAATTGTGTGCTGGTTAAAGGGTTACTTTTGTGTACTTACCGACGCACTGGCACAGCTAAATTGTCAACACTGCGTGACATAAGCGAAACATCTTGACTAGCCCTACGTGACCTATGGTTGGTTAGTGTTGTTAAATTTTTGTTTGTTTGTTTTTAAGCGTATCAACCAACGAGCAAATCGAGTGAACATAAAAAAATCAAAAAGAAAAATGAAAATAAGGAAAAGAACATAAATAGTAGTAAAATTGTTAAAAATAAAACATTGAAATGTTAAAAGTATTATTGAAGTATTTAAAATATTATTCATAACATAAAAAAAAAAATAAAATAATAAAATTTTCTGTTACTAATATTTTTTTCTTTTTCTAAATTATGTAAAAAACAGCGAAAACTTTCTGTGTTTTCATATTGAATTAAAACTGCTAAATGCCCCATACACACACTCCTTACAATAACAGGTTTATTAAGCTTAGATTTAACAAAAAAAAAAAAAAAAAAAAAAAAAAAAATTAAAAAAAAAATATTTAAAAAAAATTAAAAAATTAAAGCACAGACTTTCACTATTGCCTGTTTCCTATCATAAAATACTACAATAAAGTTTACGTCAGCAAGATTATCCACTGGGATTAAAATATGCATACATATATTTGTATACGAGTATTGATTTTAAAATTAATTTTTCTAAATTTTTTTATTTTTAGTACAATAAGCTCAATGGCACTACTTGGCTTTACGCTTGTGTACAATAAGTGGACGACTACAAATGGTTCAAAAACATCTGGATGTAACCGAATTGTAGTGCTCAAAACAGACTATATACTAGAGTTCCAGATTTTGCTCAAACATTTTCGAGCAGTGCGAGCACCCGCTCACCTGCTCATTACTCAAAAAATGTTCGAGCCGAGCATTTCGAGTATATTCGCAAGCACTTTGACTTTTTTCTCAAAACTTTTTCGCAAAATATTTTTTTTATTAATTTTAAATTTATTTATGCAAAGAGTAAAAATCATTGAAAAAGAAATTTTTACAAACAAAACTTAAATCTTTTTGCATCGAGCTGCTCGCAGTGCTCGCAGTATCCAGGTATATGGGGCTCTACTATATACTAACATGACGCAGCGTTGTATGAACAATGTATTATTTTTATCAAAATCATGCCTATTTTCGTCGATCCGTTGAACTGTGATCGCCTTCCCTGAAAAAAGTATTGTATATGTTGATCTAGACAAAAACATATCAACGCCTAAGTTTTAATCAAATCGAACTTGCTTTTTAAACAATTACCGTCATTTGTATGTCTGGAATGATACCTATGTACGAGGAATGTTCAAGAGAAAAGGTGAAGATTTTGCTTACGGTTTTCTTTGATTACAATGGGAATGGAATACTACAAGGAAATTTTGTAAAGTTTGCGTGAAGCAAAACGGCTCAAACGATCGGAATTGTGGAAAAACAAATCATGGATTCTGCATCACTATAATGCACCAGCTCATAACATCAATGCTTACTCGTGATTTTTTTTTGGTAAAAAACAAACCCGTAATTATGCCTCAACCACCGTATTCACCAGATTTGCCTCCCTGCGATTTTTTTCTATTCTATTTAAAGTAAAGAAACCAATGAAAGGAAAGCCGTTTGCCACAATTGATGAGATTAAGTCAGAATCGAAGAAAGAGCTGATGGCCATACCGAAAAACGCACTTCAGAAGTGCCTCGGGTATTGGAAAAAGCGTTGGCACAAGTGTATTATATCCGAACTTTGAAGAGAACACAATAGATATTAATGAATAAATAAGTACATCAAGTAATCAAATTTAACCTTCTCTTTTGAGCACACCTCGTACAAAAGTACAAAAAACCCGACCCATACAAATATTTTTCTCAATAACATCGGTATCTGGTTCCTAAAAAAAAAATTTAAAAAAATATTCTAGTCAATTGAACGAGGGCACCCTATAATCACGACTTTCAAAATCCAGACAATTTAAAAACAAATCGAAACACTACATAAAGCAGACCTAACGAAATCCCGACCAGAAAATTTTAAAAGTATGTTTTCAATATACACCAAATAGATCATTATGTACATAATATCGTATCAGCGATTTTTGGCTCAGCTCCTTTATTGATTTGTGGTGCATACTTTGCTGTTTTTCCAAACTAATGGAGCTCTAGTTTATTCTAAACCGCCCGGAACGGAACGTACGTCTTACATGGATTCTGAGAAAAAAGGTTTTTAATAAGCACAACTGCGGAACCAGATTATTTAAAAATCCCTCTTAGAAAGTGTGTTCCTACTTTTTTATTTATTAAGAAATCGCAAAGAAAGTTAATGCTCGTTTTAAAAATTTAATTTACTGCAAAGAATTTAATCTTTGCAACTGAAAAAATATTTCATGTGACAATCCATTCTTGGTTAGTTCGTTAACACATTGACAGTACATCCTACGCATCTGTTATGCGTAACTTTTGAATAATCGAGATTTAAAGTCCTGGTCCGTTTTTTTTTTGGTTTGGATCGTGTCTTGATTATATTTTGTGTTACGGAATTTTGTATTTCGGGATTTCATTGTAGACCCAAATTGAATCATAAGCTCGATTTTTTTTTAATAGTTCGGTTCTAGACCGACTTCTTCGAAAAAATAGTGTTCCCTTTGTTAATAAAAGCTTAAAATATCTAAATACCAAATTTCAATAAGATCAAATCATAAAAAACGTTTTATTGAATAGATCGCACCTCGGTCCCGATTTCTAGTAACTTGAAACAATACATAAGATAAGGTTTACTTCCTAGAAGATTTTTCCTTATTTCAATGTTGACAAAAAAAAACCATCTGTGCACCAAATTCCAAGCAAATCGAACAATAAGTAAGCTTTTTTAGGAAAAATCATCCTTTGCCCTTTTCCCCAAAAATTTTTTTTAATTTTTTCTTAACCTTCTCCCAGCGCGTATGAATAATTAAAACAAGAAAAAAATAGCCAAATATTTCATTTTCAATTGTCTATAGCAACCCTGCAGGAAAAAATACTAGTTGTCAACTAGAATCCTACCAGTTTGCATTTTGGCACCAACTAGTTCCTCTTCCATATATTTCCCATGCAAGCAACTGGTATTTTTAAAACGACGATGTCCTACGAACTGTCATAAGTATGTGTTGAATTTCTAATTCACAAAAAAAAAAAAAAAAAAAAATTTATCAATTTTTGCAGCTAGAATCGAACCGAGAACTTCACACGCTATAGTGATAACCTCTAACCACTCGGCTATCGTTATGATATAAGGAATAACGAGTAACTGCGTACTTCAACAGAGCTTATTAGGAAACGAAACTCAGTCGTGTCGTTCTAAAAATAACAACAACCTACGAATGGCGAATGGTGGAGAAAATTATTATTATTCCCGTTATTGGTGAACTGCTATACAAATAACGAACTGGTATGAATTCAACCTATTTGATACTAGTATTTAACTAGAATATTTGCAGACTTAGACTAAAACTTAGACTATTTTTATTGCAGTGAACATACGTGCGTATATATGTATATTCTCTTTTATATGCGTTTATACATAATCTTGCATATGTAAACACACTATTATGCTATTTGGCTATATCAACGCTATCTGTTTCTAAACTAACATATTTTACCTTTCATATTGTTATAAAAATTTACTTCATATAAATTTTTGGTGTAAAATTTACTATCAAGAGTAAAGGTCGGTATGCACCGCTATCGAAAAAAAACTCATGTATTTCGTGGATGGAAAAATGTAGTAGGCATGGAAATTTGACAGATGATTTTCTATTGTGAACAGCTCTTTACAAAGGAAGAAGATATGGAAACGTAAATAGACAAAACGAAAAACACGAGTAGAGCGCGGTTAACATTTGTCGCTGATTATGTATTCTAACCTTTTTCATGGCTAAAAATAAATAAAAGGTGTAGAAATTGATGAAAGAGCTAAAAACATTACATAAATTGCTTTATAAGCTTGCTTTAATACGTTTGAAAATTAGTCTTCCTCTTGTTTCTCGCGAAATTTATATGAGACTATTTATTTCGCTCGGAAACCTTTGTTGCCGTGCTTCGTATTTGTTTAGAAACCTTAGAAATAGGTAGTAGAAAATGGAGTTTTTTTCGTTCGAGGTGCGTACTGCTTCGTAAAAAAAGTTTCGCGCATCGTTTTTTGCACTTTTTTATATGGAGTTTTTGTTTTCGTAATAGCTGCATACCGACCTTAATGCAATAATTGTTTTTTTTTGTGTGTGCATTCATCCATGCAGTGTGCTCCAGTAATGCATTATGGTAGACTTGATTAATGCAATTTATTTCGTATTAAATACTAATATTAGGTAACCTGTTATATGTTATTAAATTTTATAAAGGTTTCCTTTGATAGAAGCCAAAAGATTTTTCAATGCAAAATACTGGTTTTAAAAAATTCACTTTTCCCATATACTATCATTTTGTAAGATTTTATTAAGTTGTTATAAAAATAGTGCGACATTTTACTATTTTGTAAAAGTCTTAAATTAATTTTTATTTAAAATTAAAATGGAAATTTTATTCAATAAAATCAAGCTAAGTTTTTTTTGAGTATATATTTTTTAAGAAGTAAAAAACTTTAATTTTATACTTTGTTTTAAGAAAAGTGTATAATATAATAGTGGTACATATATACAAAAACTATAATTATTTTTTTGAAAAAGTGAAACAGCCGACAATTTGAGCAATTTAAAAAAAAAGTCTCCTTTTTTAAGGCTCTTAAGTATTACTTAAACGGTAAAGTCCAGCGTTTTTCTGTACCTTTCTAACGGAAAACTTTGATAAACAAAGAATATAAAAATAATAATAAATAAAAAATTTACACTTCCTGCTTTTAACCGCTGACATAAGGAGCGAAATTCGCATATCGTACAGAAATTTCCGACTCAGGAGAGGTGACAGTTTGTTAAATGTTTCGATGTAAGGTGCCCGTCAGACGTAGCAACTAATTAATTTCAAACTGCATGTCAAAATGATAAATTTCGAAATTTTATTTCAAGAGTAGTTCTACAGAAGATTCACATCAATAACTACTTAAAGCGAAACAATATAATATTGGCTTCACCAAAGTCCAATAAAGAACTTTAGGCGTCCTTAATGCTTAAATTCTCTGAGTCATCTGTTGGCAAGCAGTTTATAAAAGCAAATTATTCACTAACTGCCAACCTGCCTTAACACCATTCGTTAACTTCTTACATATGGAGCCTTTAAGTGAAGGTTTTTCTTAAATTTTTGCAGAAGAATTCGGTATTCATCGGACATTGTTTTACGCTTGACACCCAATGTCGACAAGTTACTGACTCCATTTTATGTCTCTTAATAAAATTATATAATTATGGGAGATTTCGACGGCCAATTGATTTCTCGAACTTTTCTTCTCATTTTTATACCATTCATGTACATGAAATGCGATTTTAACTATGGTGCGAAGTACGTATGTAAAAGAAATAGATAGGTCTACCGAAATTTATACCGATCGTATCAGAATCATGAGCTGAATTGATTTAGCCATGTCCGTCTGTCCGTCTGTCCGTCTGTCCGTCTGTCCGTCTGTCCGTCTGTCCGTCTTTCTTTCTGCCCGTCTGTCTATTTGAACGCAAACTAATTCCACAATTTTTGAGATATTTCAACCAAAATTTGTAGTTCGTTAAACCTATACGTTTAAACGATCATTTCTCCGGCGATTTTTCAGGTTTGAAACTTTGGGTCATAAATCCGTCAAAAAATTACCTAATGTCGTGAAATTTAGTATTCTTTATATATATAATGAACTGGAAATTGGTTTTGAAAATCTTCAATATCGGACTAATATAACATATAGCTCCCATACGAGGTGTGTTCAAGGGAAAAGATGAATTTTGCATTTCTTTGAAAAGTTGTTATTTATTCATCAATATACATCTTGTCCCCTTCAAAGTAATCCACCTCAGAAATAATACACTTGTGCCAAGGCTTTTTCCGATTCTCGAAGTACTTTTGAAGTGCGTTTTTCGGTATGGCCATCAGCTCTTTCTTCGATTCTGACTCGATCTCATCAATTGTGGCAAAACGCTTTCCTTTCATTGATTTCTTTAGTTTTGGGAATGGGGAAAAGTCGCAGGGAGCCAAATCTGGTGAAAACTGTGCTTGAGGCATGATTGCGCAACATTGCGGGAGTGACAGTCCTTGGCCGGATAAAAATCCGGGTCGTTCCAGAATAAAGACCCGACTGTGGTGGGAACCATGGGTTTTAGGCGGCTCTTACGACAGGCATGCCTTACCGCGGGTAAATTCTTGTTAGGTTATATATATGAAACATACAAAAATGAATCAACAAAACAAATCCAATGGTGCATCGTCGTGATGCAGAATCCACGACTTGTTTTTCCACAATTCCGACCGTTTGAGCCGTATTGCTTCACGCAAACTTTGCATAACTTCCTTGTAGTATTCCTTATTAACTGTACGACCTTTTGGCAGTAACTCATGATGCACCGCACCATTTTAATCAAAGAAAACAGTGAGGAAAACCTTCACATTTGATCGAACTTGGCGTGCCTTTTTCGGTCTTGGCTTATCTGGCAGCTTCCATTGGGATGATTGGGCCTTGATTTCGACGTCATAACCATGTACCCACGTTTCGTCACCAGTTGTAACCCGTTTGAGCAAACCCGGATCATTGTTGACTTCATTCAATAACTCCTGAGCGATACTAATGCGACATTGATTTTGCTCAAAATTTAGCAATTTCGGAACAAACTTCGCTGTCATACGTTTAATGTCCAAAACATTCGTGAAAATTGAATAGCATTAACCGATTGATATGTCAACATTATCTGCAACTTCCCTAATAGTGATTCGACGATTTTCAAGAACAATTTTTTTTACTGTTTCGATATTTTCTACGCTTTTTGACGTGGCCGCACCTCCAGGACACGCTCATCGTCATCAACATCTTCTCAGCCTTCTGTCAAGCGCTTGTGCCACTTATAAACACTTTTTTTTTTTAGACATTCGGTGAGTAATGCTACAGTCAACGTTTCAAGTGTCTTGGAGCACTTTATTCCATTTTTAGCGCAAAATTTAATACATATTCTTTGATTCATTTCTTTCGAAAGTCAAAAATTGAAGAACATACAAAAGCGTGACTAACCTCTTGTCTGTTGTCAAAAACAAACTACTAATCGAAATTGGCAGCTAATGCAAGCACATGATAAACATATGTGTCCGATTATAACAAAAACAAAATATCGATAATTGAATGTGCGCAGCCCGCGAAAATCAAAATTCACCTTTTCCTTTGAACATACCTCGTACAACGACATATTCAGATGTGAGATTTTGGTAAAAAAAAAAACAGCCAAAATGGCATTTAGAACCATGAAATTTGGTATTATCTTCACATATTATGAATCGCATATTGGTAGTGAAAACCATCGCAATCGGAATATCCTATCATATAGCCCCCATACAACCGATTTGTTCAGATATGAGGTTTTCGGTGAAAACAAAAATCGGCCAAAAAGTCATCAAAGAGCGTGAAATTTGGTATTCTATAAACGTAAATTCAAGTTGACATTGACACTGAAAATGATCAGAATCGAATTTTGCAATTTGCGCGAAATTCGATGTGTTCATGAAAGGTATAAAGACTTTGGCATGGTCGGAGACAGCGCTTCTTTCTAGTTAGTTCTTCTTTTTATATTAATTTTATTTTGTTTACCATTAACTGCTTTCTTAATTCACATTTATTATTGAAAATTTACATTACAAGCCATTTTTACGGAAATTATTTATATTTATTTATGAATTTACGACTGCCTTTGTTCGCTGGGCCTTTTATTCTCTTGCAAATTAATGGTGAAAGAAAAATTTTGCTATTTACCAGCAAATTGTTGAGTAAACGATGATTGTGTTGCTCAATTTAATTCTGTACTTAATTTACATATGTATGTACATGCATACATACACTGACGTTGTTTTCACCGATTTATGTAGTGATAATAAATTTTTGATTTAAAAAAAAAAAAAAAAAAAAATTTTAAAAACAGATGCACGAAAATGCGGCAAAATTTTGTAACCGAAAATAAAAAATAAAAAAATAAAAAATTGTGTATACATATGTATGCAGCGCGTGTCATTAACATACTTGTAAATTAATAGAAAAAATATAAAGAAATATTTAAATGTAGTAAAAATGGGGGTTTGTGCTAAGGGAGACGAAATTAATAAATTCCATGGGAAAAAAAATTTCGAGCATCTAACTGAAGTGTTGTATTTCAAATCGCTTAGAATATGATTGGATAAAATTTTTGATTAATTTAACAAATGATTAATCGATTAATAAATTTTTTGATTAATTTAACAAATGATTAAGCGATTAATAATTTTTTTGATTAATTTAACAAATGATTAATCGATTAATAATTTTTTTGATTAATTTAACAAATGATTAATCGATTAATAAATTTTTTGATTAATTTAACAAATGATTAATAGATTAATAGCAAAATCAAAATTTTCTCACGTTAAATTAAGTACGGAATCCGCTATGCCTTTTATTATTAGTTTAAAGCTAATTCATTGCCCAAAAATAATTTGAAGGTTAGAAGAATTATTTGGCCAGCTTGATCCACTAATGGTTACACGTCGTATCCGTTGTTTACTGTCACCCAACTTGTTTATCGCGTTGAGTCGATGTGGTTGGTTACGTGACGTAGCGCACATGTGCAACAAGTATGCAAGGCACTGACTTTTATTAGTAAATGGACAAGTAAATATTTTTTTTTTCATTTATGATATATAACTATGTACATAAACAGAGCTGCCGCCTTCTCACTTCGAACTGCTCCTGTTACTTGATTGCCGGTTAGTGTTGTTGCTTTTGTGTTACTCATTCAGTAGTAGATACTGTTATTGTGCATACATTGCACTTACACAAGCAAAGTAACGAATCAGCACAAGCGAAGTCTGACCGAATCTGTGTTGACCCTAATTAAAAATAATTTTTCTTTTTTACATTTTTTTGTATTGTTATCGTGGCTGACGTTACACGTGCTTACTCACGAATTCCACTCGACTGCCTAGCCTAGGCGGCATTTCTTGTTTACTGAACTTAAAAACAAAATTCAAAATAGTAAATTATGGGACAAAAAAAAATAATAATAAATAAGGAAACTCTTTGCTCTTTAAATGGAAAAGACCTTTATGCTGACACATTCATGGCATACAAATTACCTTTAATTAAATTATGGAAAGTACATACATATATGTATGTTTTCCAAACAATTATGCATATGAAAATATATGTATGTCCTAGTGATTGTTCAGGCAAGCTGGTGAGCAACGAGTTTTCGTAAATTTTTAATATAATAACTTTACATAATGCGAGCGCAGTATAAAATCGAAAATATTTATGAACAAGTGCGCAGTTATTTCATACGGGTCTATAATGAAATACCGAAATACCGAAATACCAAATCACGAAACAAATATTCTATTCACGACCAAATCCCGACAAAATATTACACATTCATCACATAATCCAGAAAACAAAATCCCGAAAAAGTATAAAAATATTTCAAATTCGTGCGAACTAAGAATGGATTGTCACTTCAAATATTTTTTGAGTATTTTGTAGAAAATAAAATTTCTAAAACGATCATTAACTTTCTTTGAGATTGCTTTGAAATAAAAAGTGTTTCTTTTGCAAAAGGAAAATTGTTTAAAATATTTGGCTAACTGCGGAGCTTGATGAAAAGTTTTTTTCTTATAGACCATGTAAATTGAGGGGAAATAGTGGTCTAGAATTTACAAAAAAAAAAAAAAAAAATTGATTTTTTCAATATTTCGAAAGAATAGTCTTTTAGGAATATACTGTAAAAATTTTATAATGATATCTACAGTATTTCATGTCTTTGAGCAGGTAGCGGCCGATCGCTCGACCTCATACACTTCAAACTTTAAACTCTTTTTTCTCAGAACAGCTTTTTTTGCACGGCGAAGGTAAAAAAAATATTTATCCGAATAATCTGAAATTTGAATATGTTATTTAGTACACTACTAGCTATGTCCCGTAGCATAAAATTTTTATTATCTTGATAACTTCTTATTTTTTTTAGCTAAAAAACTGACAAAAAATAAACCTGTTCCGGTTGTCGAAATTCAAAAATTCACTATTTTTTTGACAAAATTTTTTTTATTTTTATAATCTCGGTATAGGATATAACTACACTACACATCCAATTTTTTGAGATGATCAACATCAGCACCAATTTTAAAATATTAAAAATTTTTTTTAATTCTCAAAATTTTTTTTTGTATTCAATTTAAGTTGTAAAATATACCTACAAAGTTGGCATATTGTTGTTTATTATTATCGCCTTAAAAAAATTATGAAAATGCCTGAAATTTACGATCTCTAGACCACCGTCTTCCCTTAAAATAAACTATAGGTCCATTTATTTGAAAAACATCTAAGCGCACACCACAGATCAATGGAGGTGCTCGTACAAAAATCGCTTCAGCGTTTATGAAGTGACAATCACATATATGTACTTATATATACTAGAACTCCACATAAACGGGTATTGAGCACTGCGAGCGGCTCGATGCTCACTCGATACTCGCTCATTGCTCAACTGATCAGCAGAATAAAAAAATTTTCTTTTATTTGTCAAAGTTTCTTTGGTATTTCAATAATTTTTACACATTGCAAAAATAAATTTAAAATTAATATATAAAAAAAGGTTTTGGGAAAAGTGGACAAAGTGTTTGTCAAAGTACTTGAAATGTTCGTGTTCGGCTCGAAAAATTTTCGAGTAATGAGCAATGAGCAGGTGTGTGAGTACTCGTTGCTTAAATGCTCGCACTGCTCGAAAATGTTTGAGTAGAATCTGGAGTTCTAGTATATACGTATATAACAGCATATTTGATGAATATTGAAAACAAATTTTTAATTTTTTCGGTATTTAATTTTTTCGGGATTTCATATGTCCAGATTTTGTTTTGTGTTAGGATGATGTCTTGTTTGGATTTTTTCAAATTATCTGGATATGTACTGTTGTCTGAGTTTTGAAAGTCAGGATCATGGAGTGCTCCCATTTCTTACATAAAGATATATCTATATAAATATTAAATTATTTATAAACATGATAAAGTTTTGTAAAACTCTGTCCCAAGTCCTGGCATTCACCTTAGTGGATGAACGTCTAACCTCGCCACGATGACGAAATCGTACTTGGCGATTTCAACATATCGTAGAACTTAGCCTCCATGTCGAAACATTTTTAAACGGCCTGGTTAAATATGGTTGTCCATAGTACTAGATTCTGGCATTAGAAAATTCATCAAACTGCTCGGCTATCTCCAGTTCGAAAAACTCACAGCCAGATCGATCATGTGGTGATAGACGGAGTACGTTCCGAGAACCTAACATCGGTGCGAATCACTGAGAGGAAGGCCTCCACTCCGTTGGAAAGGTCAGGTGGAGAGCAACCTGGTTTCACTTCGTTTTTCCAACTGGCGCCCAACAGCAAAAAAAAGGAACGATTATACGATTATAGCCGCGCGCTATTATTGATGCGGCTATAATCGCGGAAGCGGTGCCTACGCCAAATGAAGAAGTAGAAGTTAAGGAACGTAAGCTGCACTGACTAAGACCCCTGCGGGTAGTGGCTCAAGAATTTATTTTAGTCAAATTTTATTTAGACTAAAATCCAATAGTTTCCGCGGCAGTCGAGACTTTGTGCCGGAGCGACCCGGATTTTTATCCGGCCAAGGACTGTCACTCCCGCAATATTCCCTGAAGACCTATTTGTGGAATTTTTCTGCGGTTACAACAAAAACAACAACAACTCAGACATGTCGACCGGATGGACGAAACATCTACGGCTCTGAAAGTAGAGGAAAAGGAAGAACTCCGCTCCGTTAAAGTATGAGGTGAAAAAGGATTTGACGTCATTTGGTGTCTCCAGTTGGCGCCAAACGGTTAAAACAAAACCACAACTTTCGTGCTATTTTTAATTGGGCTACGTTCGCAAATTTTAAATATTTGAATTTTTCTATTAATTATTAGCTAAAAAATATATATAAATATACAGTTTAAAAAAAAATTAATATCTTTTTTTTACACTCAAATAAAAAAAATGGTTTCTATATAAAATTTTTGATTTGTTTACAAAAAAATTTTAATATCTTATATTAGTTCTAACTGTGGTCTTACCAGTAAGATTGTGTTGCCGTCAAAAATTGCTGCATTGTTTGTTGTTACAGCATAAACAATAACTCCTTTTTTCACAATTTTCAATTATTTCAATATGTACAAAATTTTACAAATTTTCAGAAATTTGAAGTTCTTAACTCAAACATAAAAAACTTCATTCACCAGCATAATCGGCTACACTTTCATTCACATATTTTTTTTTACAAACTTCTTTGTTACTACAATTGATTATGTGCAAGAAAAAATAAAGAAATTTTTTGAGGTAAAAATAAATATAAATAAAAATAAAAATAAAACCAAAAGCAATCAAACAAAGAACAAATTAAAAACAAAATAATGATGGATTAGCGCAAATATTCGATATTTAAACAAAAGCTCATTTCAAATAAGTTTAAAAAAAATTTAAATGTGAAGTTACACACAATTTTTTTTTATCTATATTTGATTATAGTACGAGTCGTATTTTGAAAACAAATTTATTAATTTTATGATAATTGTCACAAGATTTAAATAACCTGAGCTTGTGACAGAGTAGCATCGTATCAAATTTCCCAAATCCAACAGTCACAGACCATTTATTTTTCATTTATTATAAGAATAAATAAATAATATAATAGAATTCAGTAAATGAAACAAAACGCTAAATACAAATTTAATTATAAATAAAATAATAATAATCATAAATCCTTTGCTCGACAATTTCTACGAAAACAATCGAAACAAGAAGATTCTTTATACCTACAAAATTCGATTTTGATGATTTTCAGTATGAATTTAAACTTGAATTTATATCTGTAGAATACCAAATTTCAAAAACCTCATATCTTAACACGTCGGTTATATGGGTGCTATATGTCATAGTCGTCCGATTTCTATGATTTTCAGAACCAATATTCAATTCGAATTTCACATTCTTAGGTACTACTTTTATGGATTTATGATCCAAAATTTCAAGTCTGAAAACTAAGCCCCCGTTTGTATGATTTGACCGGTTCCAAGAAATGATCGCTTAAACGTCCCTCAATTTTTGAGACATTTCAACCCAACTTGGTAGGAAGATGGCTCTATACCTTTTCCTTCTGGTACTTACATACTTCAGACCTAAGTTAACATACCATTCCATGTACATGAAGGGTGATCTAAGTAGATGTACTTTTTTCAATAGCCTTTTTTTTTGACAGATCACGCGTGAGTCACGCCAAGCTGTCATGCTATTTTTATTCAGTTTTGTTTGGCATTTCATCATGGAAAGACTTACGCCTGAACAACGTTTACAAATCAATCAACTTTATTACGAAAATTCACGTTCCGTAAAGAATGTGTTTTGCGCACTTCGCTCAACTTATGGTCAACATATGTGGCCTGCTGAGTGTACTACTCGCAACAACATCATCCACCTTGAGACCCAGCATTCATTATTCGATAATATTCGACCGAATAGACCACGTCCAGCACGCAGTAAAGAAAATATAGCGGTCGTAGTTGAAAGTGTACACGAAAACCGTGGAGAGTCGATTCGGCGCCGTTCGTAGCAAATCGGAGTGACGTATGGAACGACTTGGCGCATTTTACGTCGATATCTTCAATTGAAAGCATAAAAAATACAGCTTGTGCAAGAACTAAAGTCGTTCGACCTTCCTAAGCGAAATCGCTTCGCTCTATGCGCTCTTGAAAATATCCAAGAAGATCCAACGTTTTCGAGCCGAATTTGGTTCAGCGATGAGGCCCATTTCTGGCTCAATGGTTATGTAAACAAGCAAAATTGCCGCATTTGGGAAGAAGAGCAACCCGAATATGTTCAAGAGCTTTTATTTCATCCAGAAAAAACAACGGTTTACAGAATCATCGGTCCATATTTCTTCAAAAATGATGCCGGTGAGAACGTAACCGTCAATGGCGGCCGTTATCGCGCCATGGTAACCGACTATTTGTTGTCTGAAATTGAAGCTCGTGATCTCCGCGACATTTGGTTCCAACAAAACGGCGCCACTTCCCACACATCGCATCAATCAATGAATTTATTGAGAGAACACTTCGATGAGCAGATAATTTCACGTTTTGGCCGGTCGATTGGTCGATTGGCCACCAACATCGTGTGATATTACACCGTTGGACTTTTTTAAGTGGGGATATGTAAAATATAAAGTCGATGAGGGCAATCCCGCTTCGATTCAGGCCTTGAAGCAAATTATCACGCGTGTCATTCGCCAGTTAACAATTAAAATACTCGAACGGGTCATCGAAAATTGGACTCAACGGATGGACCATCTGAGACGTAGCCGCGGCCAACAGTTGAAAGAGATAATCTTCCAAAATTAATTATGAAAGAATGCGCTTTCGAATGATAATAAACATTGCCAATTAGATTTGAATTTTCTGTGCTTTTTCTTTTAAAAATATAGGGAACCTCTAAATGGATCACCGATTAAAAAGCGCATTTAATTTCAACACCTCTCATAATGTGACCTAGAAAGTTCAGCAATTTGTCAATTAATTTGTCAGTAGTATAATTAAGAATTGTTAGATTTTTATTTATAGACTATTTTTACTTGCCTCATAGTGTATAGCCACGTATATATGTTTGTATTTCAATTGTGTCAGCTGTCAGTATCACGAGTATAAATGTAAATAAAACGAATATTACTTTAGTCGATCATGTACTATGCGTTTAGAGGAAGCTGTATGAACTGAAATGTGTACTTGTGTGTATATACTTATACATATTTATGTAGTAAAGTAAGTAGCGAATTCTCATAGAGATAATGAGATCGGTGACAGTATGTTATCAATAGCCTTGGGCTTGACAGAGTGAGCGAATGCCTTCCTCTGATAAGTTTCATTGCAAGACATACATTTAATCAGTAAAAGGAATTTCAATGCAAGAAAAAAAATTTTTGCAAAAACAGTTTTTTTTCGAAGAAATGGAAAACAATAAATGTACATATGTATGCAGAAAATTAATTTCTTTTAAATTTTTTCAGGTTTGAAAAACTTAGAGATTTAAATGAATTTTTATTGAAACAAAGTGACAACTCTGAAAGAAATCATTTTTAAAATTTCATTTAAGCACTTAAAGCGGTATTTTATGCTAAGTTAGGGATATATTCTTCAATCCATATATATATTAATTTTTTTTAGTACTTAAAGAGGTGGAAACCCTATTGAAATAATTTCTTTGTACAGCAAAATTTTTAATATATCATATTTCAGTTGATATTTGTTTGCAAAGTAATTTTGTTATACACAAACTTGTTCTAAATGACGGAATTATTAAAAATTATATGCAATTAAAATAAATATGGCAATTTTGAACATTTTGGCAAATGTATTTCACTTAAAGCAGGTTTTTCTACTAATTTAGCGAATTTTTTTTTTAATTTTAATTAATGTTATATTTAGTATTTAAAGAGGTGGTAACCCTGTTAAAAATATTTTTTCCCTTAGCAAAGATTTTATATACTACTTTTCCGATTGGTACACATAGAGAAATAGAACAGAATTTAAGTTTTTTTATATGCAAAAAAAAAAAAAAAAATTTAAAAAAATCTGAGGTGGTAACGCTGCTTAAAAATATTTTCAACTATATATTTATTTAAATAGTATATGTATAAACATATATTTATATCATATTGCGATAGCAATCTGTTACTACCTATAAAACAAATATTTTACTAAGGCGTTAGGCCACTCTAGAATTTTCGGAAAACGGATTTTTTTTTCTTTCAAATGATACATTATGGTCTCAAAAATGTTATCCCGAAAGATAATGGCAGATAAAAATTTTCTAAATGCGACATTTTCGTTCTCTAGTAGGATGGTGTACGTATACGTTTCAACGATCTTTTGTCTGAACCAGTCGGATCGGGCAAACTATAGAATATATACGACCGATTTTTCGGATGGGAAATCATTGAATCACAAATCCATCAAAATAATACCTAAGAACGTAAAATTTGGTATACTGCATATACATACATAATGAATTCCCTATTGGTTCTGAAAATCAACGAGATCGGACGAATATAACATACAGATCACATATACCGTTATTTCCAGTTGAGAGGTCTTGATCGAAACCAAGTCAAAAAAGTATTTAGGGGCATGAAATTTGGTATTATCCATAATGATTATGAATTGCATGTTCGTACTGAAGATCATCGAAATCGGACTGTGATGTCATATAGCCCTCATACAACTAATTTGTTCAGATATAAGCGTTTGAGTTAAAAACCCACAGGAAGGCAGCTAGGAGCATGAAATTTTCATACCTGTTATGAATTCCATATTAGAGGTGAAAATCATTGAAATCGGAATACTATATGATATAGCCCCCATACAACCGATTTGTTCATACATGAGGTTTCGGGTGGGAAAAGAGCATCTAGAAGCAAGAAATTAGGTATCATACACACATCATAAATTGCTTATTGGTAGTAAAAATCATCGGAATCGGAATAGTATATCATATAGCCCTCTTACAACCGATTTGTTCTGATATAAGGGCTTGGGTTAAAAATCTTCCAAAAAAGCATCTAATGCAGGAGCGTAAATTTTCATATTCTATCGACGTAAATTCAAGTAGAAATTGACACTGAAAATCATCGCACTCGAATTTTGAAATTTGCAATAAATTCGATATGTTCATGAAAGGTATAAAGACTTTGGCATGTCCGAAGATAGCCGTTCTTCCGTGTTTTATATATTTTTTATTTTTATTTTTTTATTGCATCATGTAAGGATTAGGTGTGTCGGGATTTCATCATATACCTGAATGGCCTTTTCACCAATAATTTATTAGAAACTTAACTGAGAAAAAAAAATGGAAAAAATGGTTTTTTTTTCTACAATTTTGTAGCTTGTTTCGGATCAGTTAGTTTTAAAAAGGATTGTATTTTCGCCGTTATAAAAAAAGAAATGTCACGTCTTTCTGTTACAACAGTTGGTGCTCATCTACTCATTTAAAGAGAAATATCTAAATATTCATATAAAATATTTACAACTTAATAACATCAATCAATGCTGCTGATGCGCAGCAGTCTTCATTGAAATTGAGGTATGTACCTCAGAATAATTGGAGGCAAACATATGTAGATATGTATACCAATGTATTTTTAAAATACGAGTATATATATATTGTATATTTTCTAAGCATCATCACTCCGCTTTTGTTGTATACTTGTATACATATAATTGAAGAATTAAAAATAATTGTGTGTGAGTAAATAGAAATTGCATGACAATCTGTCAGTTGGCTTAATTTAGTTGCTGTCTTTTTTTTGCTTGTCTTTCTCTGTACACATATTAGTGTTAAAATTATTATTTACTTAGATATTTATTTCTATTATTATTTTCCTTTTATTACACTCATTTGTTGTAGTAAATTATGAGTGCAGCGTTAAATATTTAAATAAATAAATAAATTAAGTCATGGCTTAGTGAAATGTAAAAATTTCACATGATGTTTTCGATATTGTGTCTTTTGTGCCGTCACGTCAGCGAATTAAGTGGGTGTTAAAAAATTCGTTAAATTTAAATTGATCCATAAAAAAGACCGCTTAAATGGATTGTCAAAAAACCTTTTGTTCCCGTTTTTTTCCTAGAGCACTGCCCTTCTCAATACTGAGTGCTGTAATTGTCTTCGAAACGCTAAAAATTTCCTTTTTTTATCAAAAACACGTATAGTGCAGTGATGTTGAGAACGGTTTAGCTAACTCTAGTTGGCCATCAACGTCTTTAACAGAAGGAAAAGTGAAGGAAATTGTGACTGAAAATGGTCATAAAGTTTAGAAGAGATAGCCACTGAACTGTTCGTGGCTAACGAATCAATTTGTACCATTTGAAATGTTCACATATACATGAAATGCGTCTAGCCGCAGACTAGTTTCGAAAGAGGTCACTAAATGTATGCTAGAACGCATAAATTTCGCACCCACATTCGTGAAACGCATTGTAAATGGACTGGATTTGAAAGAAGTGAACTGGAAGGTCACTAAAGGCAGGCTAGAACGTATCAATTCTGAATACACTTTCGTTAAACGCATTGTAAATAGACTAGTTTCGAAAAAAGTAAACTGAAAGGTGACTAAAAGCATGCTAGAACGTGTCAATTCTGAATCCAAATTCGTGAAACGTATTGTAAATGGTGATGCCACTATGTGGCTGACGAGTTTTATATACAAACACGCTAACAAGTTTCGGAATACTTCTTTTCAACAGAGAAATATGTACGTTAAAGTCCACCAAAAGTCAAGATTATGTTGACTTTTCTTTTGGATTATCGCAATATTGCGCACTCGGAAGGTATAGTGTTATCGTTATACGAGGTTTGAAAGAAAAAATTCGTCGAAAAAGGTTAGATTTGTGGACATTATAGTGAATGAATTTCTGGCCAAAAATTCAACAAACTTCATATAACGACCATTGTAAACAGCTGATGTGGCTCTGGTGGGACTTTTTCTATTTCCAAAACTCAAGTTACAACTTCACGAAAACTGAGTTGACTCCAGAATATGCATTTTGATGGTTGCATTATTCGCAAGTCTTGTGCATAAAATAAGGTGAAGCAATACTCTAGTCAAAATAAAAATACATTTTTTTTTAGCCAAACAAGCAAACCACCCTAAAATGCTTTGAATTAAGAATAATAATATATCAAGCGACAATCTCCTACGATTGTTTGCGTTTAGAAATTTCAATTGTTTTGTATAAAACATGGAAAATTTCAGCTTATGGTGAAATCTTAATAGTAATAAAAGGGGATTTTTTTCTGCAAAAAATCTTTATATTTCAAAATCCTTTGAAATAATCAAAATAAAGTTATAAAACAATAAAAATATAAAATATGTATATTCTTTAAGGCCTCAGGAATATAATAATAAAGTAATTCTGATATCGATCAAATTCACCGAATCATAACTCAGATTAAAATGAAAATTGATAAACAATATAGCTTTATAAAAATTAATATCAGTAGGAAGCAAGGAAGTAATATTAAAAAAATAAAAATAAAAACACAATCAAATCATCCCTCAAACTTACAAAAAATATTTTTAGTTTTTCGTGGAAGAAGTAATGATTCAGAGGTTATGTTTATTGGGCAGCAATATCAATTTATTGCCAAAATTTCTACAATCTTTATGGCATTGTGAATGACTGACGGAAGTTTATGAGCAGATATACATATGTACATATGTGAATAAATATGTATGAATTAATTTTGGTTGTGTCTGTGTTTAAGTACAAAGATGACCTAATCAGATATTGGATTAAAATGGAAGATGAAGGTGTCAAGTGATTTCCTATTAGTCCTCAGAAGTGTCTGACAGTCCACAGCTGTGTGGTTTGAATAAATTTTGTAAAAATGGGGACGTGACAAAACAGCCAGCTGGTTTCCACACAATTCTTCTCTCTCTAGTCAATGTCCATTGCATACTAAAAGTTAACGTAAATTGTCGACATTGTAAATTGTGGTACGGTACATCTGTGCACATCAGCAACAGCAACGCAATGCGCCATAGTTTACTTAATTTAATCAATCAACATGGAATCACTCAATTTAGCGCTTTTTATCGTAGTTACGTCGCTTGCTAGTGAGAAAAGTGGCGGTTTTGTGGAGTAGTAGTTGGAGAAGGCATTTGCGTCGCACAGTATGTGTATCACAACAAACATCAGCTGGTTGAATTGGCTTTTTTGCTTATCTGTTTTTATTAGCATCCGCTGGATGAGCGTTTGCTGTTCGTAAAACTTAAATAAGAATTGTTCTTTTGCGGTCATCTCAACTTAATTTGATTTGTGAGAATGGACAGAGGAAAAACAATGATTTTCGCATTCATTTTACTCCTCATTTTATTTCATTGTATTTTATTTTATTTTTATTGTGCTTTATAATTTTATTATAATTATTTTTTGTTGTTAGATTTTTATTTATTTATTATTATTTAATTATTTTATATTTAATCTTTATTTTACTGCTTTTTAGGTTACGTATAACACATCGGCTGTTTACTACGAGATATATAAAACTATTACTAAATTAGATACAGAAATTTGATATTGATTTTGGTGTTCTTAAAAACATGATTATTTAATTTTTGTGTGTGTTATTTCTGCTTATTTTATTTTGTTTTATTTTATTTCATTTCATTTTTTTTTTTCATTTCATTTCATTCTATTTCATACCAGTCCTTTTCATTTCATTTCATTCCATTCCATTCCACCCATTTCATTTCTTTTCATTCCATTCCGTTTCATTCCATTTCATTTCATTTTATTTTATTTTATTTGTTTTGTTTAATTTAATTTAATTTTATCCAATTTAGTTTGATTTACGTTAATTTAATTTAATTTAATTTTATTTTATTTTATTTTGTTTTATTTCTGTTTATATTATTTCATTTTAATTTGTTTCAGTTTATGTTATTTTCTTTCATTTCATTTGTTTTCAATTAATTTCATTCCAGTCCATTCTATTCTATTTCATTCCACTTAATTTAATTTAATTTAATTTAATTTAATTTTATTTTATTTTATATAATTTTAATTATTTTATTATGTTTTATTTCTGTTAAATTTTTTTATTTCAGTTTATTCTATTTTATTTCATTTCATTTCATTTCACCTAATTTCACCTCATTTAATTTCATTTCATTTCATTTCATTTCATTTCACTTCATTTTATTTCATTTCATTTCATTTCATTTCATTTCACTTCATTTCATTTCATTTCATTCCATTCCGTTCCATTTCGTTTAATTTAATTTTATATATATTTGTTTATTTTATTATTTTATTTTTTTTATTTTTTCTTTTATTTTGTTTTGTTATATTTTGTTTTCTTTTATTTTATCATATATTTTTTTTTATTTCATATTTTTTTCTGTTATTTATTTTTTATTTCATTTTTTTATATTATATGATTGGGGTGAAGCGGGTACGAAAATTAAAAAAAAATCGATTTTTTTTGCGCTATCAATATGTTTAAAATATTTTCCTAAAATTTCAATCGATCGGAGTAAATCTCTATGAGATATACTTAGTTCCGCCCATCAGGTCATGTCTATGTCAATTTGAAACTTTAAACCCGCTTATCTCAGAACTCTATTTTATAAGTCGGTGGACACGATTTCTCGAAAAGTTATAAAGCGATTTTGTTCAAAATTCGCACACATCTTTGTATTAATTATTATCTAGTCATTGAAGGAAGGATTTTTTTTATTACAAAAAATTTTTTCGGGCCAATGCATGGCGAAAATTTGATAAAAAATGTGTTATATTTTTTGTTCAAAATCTGTCAAAAATTCAAATTTTAATTTTTTTCTTTTCCTTCGCTCATTAACGAGATTTATCCATGTACTAACGAAATATTTTTGGTTTTTTGATTTTAGATGAAGCAATAAAGAGTTATGCTCTCCATGGCGAGAGCATTTTCTTTTGAGACGTCAAGGGAGATGAAATACAAGCAGCTGACTTTTCGGAATTTTTGAATAAAAATTATACAAAATACTGTTTAAATATGTATCTTTGTTATGGTGAATTGAAAAGATTGTATATATAAAAAAAATAGTGAATATTCCTCTTTTTTGAACCACTGAAACCCACCTAACCTCTTAATGATTTCATTTTAAGAAGCCGATCTAGTTCTCTCTATTTTTAGGTTATATACTCAACAGGATCAAATTGGCATTCGAACGATGGATATTATGTAACAATTCTATTTAAAAATATACATTAAACAAGAAAAGTTATATATATTTTAATAACTACTTATATAATTAAAATTATCACACACAAAAAATAAAAAAATAAAAAATAGTTTTATATACATTAGTACCTACTTATATAATTAAAATTATCAAAAAAAAAAAATTAATAATAAAATAACAAATAGTACGAAGGCATTTGTAAGCTTGTACTAAGGTTGCGTATAAGATGTTTTATATTACTGCAAAAAATTTTCGACTATAATAAAAATAGTAAACGATGGCACTTATCTATTTAGTGCGTCACAAAAAGTGTGCCAAGGTAGGGTTTGTTGAAGCGTGGAGAGAGACATATTCTCATATCTACTCGCACTCACACAGAGTTGCCGTATTGGAGTTATTTTTTTAAGTACTTATGGGGTTTAAGAAAAATATACAGTTTAGGGTGACAAAAAAATTTCTTGAGTTGTTACAAATTTCTGAATTTTCATTAAATTATATATGAAAATAGTGGCGTACCAATGCATTTGTCATACAAAAAAAAAAAAAAAGGTTTTAAATTTAAATGCTATCTTATGTTGAATGAATAATGATACGGAAATTTTTTTGCATTAAAAAATTTACTACCAGAAGTTTTTACCACAGAAAATTTAAAATCAAAAATTTAAAAAAAAAACGAATAACTTTCACTTGTTATACTTCCTTAAAGTAGTTGCATAAGCGAATACATTTTTTTTCTTATAAATTTATAAATTTCCAACAATTGTCGTCAAACGAAGTCATAAATAATGTTGTTTTTATCTTTTCATATTTAAACAAATGTGCAAAGTCTGCTTATAAATTATGCTTGCAATGCTTATTTTTTTCTACAAATTAAAACAAAAAAACCCCAATTTAGTCAAATATTTGTTGAAAATTAAAAAAAAATTCTCTACCAGAAAATATGACATAAGTGTAAATTCGCTACTTCTTTGTTTGTCCAAAAATGAGATAAGCAAATGGCTTTTTTTGTGATATATATATATATATATATAATTTATATTTTATATAATTTAATCAATTTCCCCACTTTTCGTGGATTATTAGCAGACTACAAAAACAACTATCTTCATAACTTGCAACGCCTGTCAGCTGAATTCTTTTGTTTGCTTATGCCTAGTTAAAAATATATATATATAAAAAAGTGGGGAAATTGATTAAATTTGGAACGTAATTAAATTAATTTGATTTCATATATATTTTTATATTTTTTATTAAATGAATTTAAATTTAAATTCATTATAGTTAAGGATATAAACAATTTAATTTTTGAAGGCGAAATATTTTTTATTTGAAAGAGGTTTAAGCATAGTTGCTCAACAAACGAAATGCTACCATTTCGTTTTATTCATATAAAAAGTTAACTTAACGAAATGATTTTGTTTCGTTACGGCGTCGTGTTATCGAAACGAAATGATGCCCTTTGTTATGTGGTATTAACAGCACACTTAAATTTTATCGTTTAACATTTTCTGTTAGTGATTTAACATTGACGAGTACATATAATTTCAGATAAAATTTAAAATAAATTTTATTTAGATAACTGCTTTAACGATAACATTTCCGAATGTATAACCGAAACGATTGAATTTTTTTATTTATCAATTTTTAACACATTTGATAACTTTAATTTATTCATATCTTTATCTTATAATATACTTAGTCACCATTTTAGCAGAAAAAAATTAAAATTTTACAACAGCAAAAATTCGGTGTTTTTAAAGATTAATTTGTATCATTCAATTCATATTTTTAAACACATTCTGTTTTTTTTTTTTTTGACTTTATTATAATGTATTTTATTATTTTTTTATTCATACAGAATTAAAATTTTAATTTCATTTTAATCTCATTTTAAATTTTTTTTAAATTTTTTTTATAATTTTATTTTTTTATAAAATTTTATTTAATATTATTACATTTTATATAATTTTACTTTATTTAAAAATTTTCTTTTTAATTTTACCTAATTTTTTTTATATTTTTTTTTGCATTTTGGTTTATTCCATATTATTTTTTTATATTATTTTATATTATTTTATTTTAATTTATTTTTTTTATTTCATTTCATTTCATTTCATTTCATTTCATTTCATTTCATTTCATTTCATTTCATTTCATTTCATTTCATTTCATTTCATTTCATTTCATTTCATTTTATTTAATTTTATTTTTTTTTTTAATTTTATTTTATTTAATTTTTTTTATATATATATATTTTTTTAGTATAATTTATTTTATTTTATTCTATTTTATTTTATTTTATATTATTTTATTGTATTTTATTTTATTTTATTTTATTTTATTTTATTTTATTTTGTCTTATTTCATTTTGTTTAATTTTATTTAATTTAATTTAATTTAATTTTATTTTATTTTATTTCATTTCATTTTAGTTCATTTTATTTCATTTTATGTCTTTTTATTTGGATTTCATTTCATTTCATTTCATTTCATTTCATTTAATTTAATTTCATTTCATTTCATTTCACTTCATTTCATTTCACTTTATTTTATTTCATTTCATTTCATTTCATTTCACTTTATTTTATTTTATTTCAATATAATTTATTTTATTTTTTTCAGTATAATTTATTTTATTTTATTTTATTTTATTTTGTTTTATTTAATTTAATTTAATTTTATTTATTTTATTTAGTTTTATTTAATTTAATTTAATTTAATTTAATTTAACTTAATTTAATTTTATTTAATTTTATTTAATTTTATTTAATTTAATTTTATTTTATTTTATTTTAATTTATTTCATTTTATTTTATTTTTTTATTTTATTTTATTTTATTTTATTTTATTTTATTTTATTTTATTTTAAATTATTTTATTTTATATTATTTTATTTTATTTTATTTTATTTTTCTTTATTTTATTTTATTTTATTTTATTTTATTTTATTTTATTTTATTTTATTTTATTTTATTTTACTTTATTTTTTAATTTATTTTATTTTATTCTATTTTATTTCATTTTAATTTATTTCATTTTATTTTATTTCATTTTTATTATTATTTTTATTTTATTTTATTTATTTTTTTATTTATTTTTTATTTTAGTATAATTTATTTTATTTATTTTATTTATTACTTAATTTAAATATTTATCTTATTTAAGGTTGATCTTTAAAATTTTTATTTGTATCATTTTATATATTTTTTTTAATTTTATTTTATATTTTTTGCTTTTAAATTTATATACTTAATTTATTAATTTAAATAATTAATTATTAATTTTTTATTTTTATTTTGTTTATCACAAACATTTTTTTCTATGCAAAATATTTTACATATATATTTTTCCTTGATTTTTTTAAATTACGCTCCATCTTTAATAATATTTCAATTAAATAGTAAAAAATGTATTTTAACTTTTGACGTGTAAATTTCAATGAATATTTTTGTGGTATATTTAGCCTCAATATCTTATCGATTGCTTTTGATTTCCTTTCGCTTCTACTCTCTGTCTTTTATTGTATTAATGCAACAGCTGGCGTTTGATAGTGACACACACATATGTACATATGTATTTATTTAAATATTTACTTTTCGTAAATTTTACAACTTCAATATACTACAACACTTTGAGAATAAATGCTTGTATTAAATTTAATTTTTTTATATTTACAAAAAACTGTCTTTTACTACACTTTCTACTCAATTTACGTGAATTTCTACACTTTATATCCGTTTACATTACAACTTCGCGACAAACTAAATTACCGCGTTGCTCTTTAAACGCGTGAAAGAGACCAGGCCAGACCAAACGGCTTGCGTGAGTATAAGGCACTAGAGTATGTATGTAAATATGTATTGTACATACGTATGTATGTATGACATTTGAGTTCCAGCATTTAGTGGGTTGACGAGTTCTAGTTATAGAATAGCATTGTCTGCTTGAATATTATTTTTTTTTGTCCGTCAACTCAAACTCGGTTCGTGTATTTCTGGTTTGCTTGTTTTTCCTCATTTATTGTTTTTAATTTTTTTATTTTTAGATATGTATGTGTGCTACTCTATTTCTCTGCAATTTGCATAGATACAGTACTCTTTATTTGTTTGTGGATCGTGTCTCTTTATTTGTATATAAATTTTATCACTTTGTAGCCATACAAAGTCGGTCGGTCGTGCGGTCTTTTCGTTTAAGTCAGCTGATTGTGTACGCTTAAAAGTGTTGCATGTCAGAACGGAAAGCAGAACGCATACAAAAAAAATCCCTGTAGCGATCCATTTAACTGGCTTGTTTTTATTTTTATTTCTTTTACATCTACATACATACATATGCTCATATATATATATATGAGGAGATGCAGCCAAACATATAAACGTATTTACAATTATTTTTTTGTGCCCACTGGGAATTATAAAAGAAAATAAAACTTTTTATACTGCATGTTCACACTGGCTGAACATGCACTTATACCACATGTGGTGGCTGCTTTGCTCATGTATTTGTTTATATTCTTTTGCTCTATTCAATGGCTGAAGTGTTCGGAAGTACCTGCGGCAGTGAAGTGATGATTTCCACTCTTTGTACTAAAAGTTCTCAGAACATTAAACCGCACGCAGTAAATGCCTGTCTGAGTTAAGTTTCTTTAACAAATGTCCCAAAAAAACGCGGCACGTAGGCATACTTAAAGTTTTAAGCTGACACTGGTAAATACTAAGCTAGAACAAAGTAAGTAGAAAACAACATAAAATAAATTAACTAAACTAAAATAAAATAAATTAATTTAATTAAAAATTAATTGATACTATCAAATAAAATAAAATAACTAAAAATTTATTTAAAAAAAAATTGTAATTTAAATATCATATATTAAGAATATGAAAAATCAAATAAAACAAAGTACAATAAAATTAAATAAAATAAAATATTACACACCAGGAAAAAAATTTTAATGTCAAATAATAATACACAATTAGTGAAAATAAAATAAATTAATTTAAATAAAATAAAATAAATAAAAATGCTAAAAAACTAGATAAAATAAAATAAAAACCAAAATAAAATAAAATAAAATGAAATAAAAAATTAAAATAAAACAAAGTAATATTAAAATAAAATAAAATAATAAAATAATTTATATGAAAAATATAGATAAATAAAATATTATATTACAAAATAATATAAAACAAATCAATTATAATAAAATAAAAAAAAATAATTAAAATAAAATAAAATATATAATATAAATGAAATAAAGTAGGAAATAACAAAATAAAATAAAAATATATATTAAAAAAAAGAAATAAATAAATAAAAGGTTGAAAAAAATAAATTCAAATGAATTTCAATAAAATAAAATAAAGTACAATAAAATGAAAGAAAAAAAAATTGTAATATTAAAAAAATAATATAACCTTAATGAAAAAAATGAATAAATTAATTAAAATAAAATAAACTAAACAAAAATACAATAAAATTAGGTAAAAAATAAATAAAATATATAAACCAAAATAAAACAAAATAAAATAAATTAATATATACAAAATTAATTAATATAAAATAAAATATTATACTATTGAATTGTAGAAAATAAATAAATTATAATAAAATAAAATAAATTAATTAAAATATAATAAAATAAATTAAAATAAAATAAATTAATAAAAACAAAACTTAAATTAAATTAAACTAAATCAAAATAAAACAAACTTAAATTAAAATAAAATAAAATAAAGTAAGTTACTGTAATATTAAATAAAATAGAACTAAAATTATATGAAATAAATTAAAATAAAACAAATTAATGAAAATAAAATAAAATAAATTAATTAAAATATAATAAAATAAATTAAAATAAAATAAAATATATTTAAATAAAATAAAACAAAAATAAATAAATAGTTAAAAAAATGAAATAACTGATTAAAAATAATAAAATAAAATAAAATAAATAAAATAAAAAAAATTTATAAAAAAGTTAATGTAAAATAAAATAAAGCAAAGAAATACATAAGTAAAATAAAATAATTAATTCAAATAAGTTAATAGAAATTAAAACAGAACAATTTAATTAAAATATATAATATAATATAATAAAAAAGTTAAAAAAAATTATACAAATAAAATAAAATAAAAAAATTCAATTAAAATAAAATAAAGTAAAATAAAGTAAACTAATAAAATTATTGTAAAATAAAATAAAACTATAATTAAAATAAAACAAATTAATTAAAATAAAATACAAAAATAAATTTAAATAAAATAAAGAAACCTTAAATTAAAAAAAAAGTTGATAAAATAAATTAAAGTAAAATAAAATAAATTAATTAAAATATAATAAAATAAATTAAAATAAATTTAAATAAAATTAAATTATAGAGCTCTAATTGAAAAAAAAATAATGTAAAATAAATATAATAAAATCAAATTAAATTAAATTAAATTAAATTGGAAAAAAGTAAAACAAAATGAAATAAAATAAAATTAGCCAAAATAGATTAAAATAAAACACTTTAACATTTTATTAAGAAAAAGTAAGCTTAAAAAAAAAAGGAAACTAAATTAATAAATATAAAATAAATTTCATTAAAATAAAATAAGTTTCCTTGAACTGGTTGCAAAGCTTACCAAGAAGGATATATTACTCATACATATCTACGCTTATAAATATTTAATAAAACTTGAACCACAAGAAATATTCCGCGAATAAGTTACCCTCCTACTTTGATAAGGATGTCAAGCAAGAAGGAAATGGAAAAATTTTCTAGGCAAATTCAATTATGGACAAAACGGAAGAGGAGAAATTGCAAAGTGAAAAAATGCGCAACATTTTCCATTTATATTTCATTTCATTTCGACGACAAATAAAAGCGCACACAAATGCCATTGCTGAAGTGGAAAAGATTTTATTTATTTATTAAATAAATATTATTCAATTTAAAACATTGTTGCAAGCAATCAAAGTGCGAGGGAAAATGCATTTTTGCTTTTATTTTATTGCTTTTATTATTTTTATTTTTATTTTTTTCTCTAGTGAAAGTGAAAAGATACAAATGTTTTCCAAATGCACTATACGAATATGTATGCATGTCGCGTGTCTATATTTGCATGAAAATAGTGCAAAAATGCAGTGCACGGAATCACAGCCGACAATACCTCTGTAGCCTATAGCAATGCGACAGCTGGATGAGTAGAGCAAATGTATGAGTTAACCTTTAAATTTATATATGATAATTGCATTTTTTTCTATATAAAATTGGTATCATTGCCTTTAAAAAAAAAGTGTGATAATTGTATGCAAATATTGAGTGTTAAAGGTAATGATTAATTTTGTTAAGCGCAAAAATGTGCGTATGAAAAATGCTTGGAAAAAAGTAATGTCTTACATAATCCTAAGCGAGTATTTTGAATTACAGCACTTAAGTAATATGGATATTTAAGTAAACATACGAGTATTCATTCATATGTCGGAAAATTGTACTGGAGTTATCTTTAATTTTTTTTTTAAATGTATATATATATGCTTTCGTATACTATTCCAGTAATTACCCACAATTTTATTATCAGCTAAACGTTGACCCACTATTGCTTTCATTTCGAAATCTTTCATATAAATTAATAATAAAAATAAAAAAAATGTCAAAAAGCAAATGTCTTATTGTTTACTCTATTAACGACATGCAATAAAATTCTCAAATATTTAATGGATGATAAGCAGAATGCTTAACGCTGTTGCTACATACTTATGACAAATTTATGTGAAGAGATAAGTCAATCAACTACTAATGGAAAGGCAAACATGCAATTGGTTAGTAAGAGTAATAACAATACTGGGGGGGAAAAAATTCCTACTAAAAGTAGAAAAAAGTATAAAAATTCTACCATACACCATGAAGCCTAACAAGTGAAAAACGCAAATGACTTTCAACGATATATGAATTTCTACAAAAATTTACCACATTTCAATATTGGCGTAGTAATAGTGAATTACGTAGTTATAAATTAACTCAAACAGCTGTATTTTGATATATTTACATACATACGATATTATAAAACGGCGGTATACCATATCTTATACGCTACCTTCAATAAAAATGTTTATCACTTGAGTTCAATATACATTCGGGTTAATAAATTATGTCGCATATACTGACCATTAAAATTCAAGTGTTTATTGTTTGTCGATGGCTAAATATGTATGTATTTGCTACTTTTTTTTGTAACAGTCAGTGTTACATAAATAAATAAAATGCTAAATATATTTTTATATACAAGTAAGTTGTACTTTTCGTAATTTTTTTTTATAAAAACAACCATTAAAGATGAAAAATTTCTTCAAAAAAAAAAAAAATTAAATTAAATAAAAACCTGCAAACACCCTAGTTATTACATTACAAAATAAACAAATAAAATGCCTGAGTGTACTAGAGCAAAAAGCAAAAAACCAGTAAACAACCAAATTGTTCAAAAAGCCACAAGACAGTAGCAATAACAGCAGTCTAACCGCTATTAGCCGCAATAATATTAGCGTAAATTTTTTCCATTAATTTTTGCCTACTCCGTCCGCTTTTATGTCAACTATTTTTTTTTTTTTACAATATTTACTGCGTAAACTGACCGCAGCGTGCTGAATATTTTATTTTCTCTTTGTGATATATTTATTAGATACATATTGTGTTGTTTGTTATTTAGTTAACAATCAAAAAGTATGTATACAAACATATATGTAGGTTTTAACTGTTAGGGATGTGAGTGGGTTTTAAAATGAAAAAAAAAAAAAAAATTAAAAGCATAAAATAAAATGAAATAAAATGCAATAATATGAAATAAAATAAAATAAAATAAACAAAAATGATATTAAATTAAATAATATAAGATTAAAAAAAAAAATTAAAATAAAATAAAACAAAGCAAAATAAATTGAAATAAAAAGAAACAAGAGGAAAAAAAATAAAATAAAATAAGGCAAAATAAAATACATTAGAACAAAGCAAAATAAATTAGAATAAAAGTAAACAACATGAAATAAAAAAATATAATATAATATAATATAAAAAAAAATAAAAAATAAAAAAAAATTAAATAAAATGAAATAAAACAAAATAAATTTAAATAAAATAAATAAAATAATATATATTAACCCAAAATAAAATAACATAAAATAAATTGAAATAAAAAAGTAAAAGATAAAAGAATATATATAATAAAATAAAATTAAATAATATAAAATTAAAATAAAATTAAATACAATAAAGCAAAATAAATTTAAATAAAATAAAATTAAATAATCGAAATAAAATAAAATAAAATAAAAAATATATAAAAAAATAAAATGAAATAAAACAAAATAAAACAAAAAACTGCAATAAAATGCAATAAAATTAAATAAAACAAAATAAATTTAAATAAAATGAAATAAAAAAGTAAAATATAAAAATTTAAATTATGTAAATAAAATAAATAAAATAAATTAAAATTAAAGAAAAAATAAAAAAATAAAAAATTAAATTAAGTAAAATAAAATAAATAAAGCAACAAAACAAAATGAAATGGCATGAAATGAAATAAATTAATATAACTTGAAATTAACTGAAATAAAATAAAATTATATAAAAAATATATTTAAGGGCAGATAGTGGTCTAGAATTAAAAAAAAATAGTTTTTTTATGAATATTTCGAAAGTATAGTCTTTTAAGTATCTACTGTTAAACTTTTATAATGATATCTACAGTATTTTCGGATATACAGGCCTTTAAGCAGGCAGCGTTCGACCGCTCGATCTCATACACTTCAAACATTAAACTCGTTTTTCTCAGAACATCTTTTTTCTGCATGGCTCAGGTAAAAAAAGTATTTTTCCGAATGATCTGAAATTTGAATATGTTATTCACTACACTACATAAAAATTGTATTATCTTGATAACTTCTTATTTTTTTAGCTCAAAAACTGCCAAAAACAGCAATCTTCTTGGTTTTTGTGTTTCAGATAAGCACAAGAGCCAAAATTTCCTGCGCCATCCACATCCTATTTTTTGAGAAGTTCAAATTCAGGACCAATTTTAATAAATTTAAAATTATTATTTTTTAATTATCTAAATGTTTTTTGTATTCAATATAACTTTTAAAATATATGTAGAAAGTTTATATTATCACTTTAAAAAAATATTGAAAATGCCTGAAATTTACAATCTCTTAAATTAAAACATAAAAAGAAAAAAAATTAAGAAAAGAAAAACAAAACTAAAACAAAAATTAAACCGCCGAAAACACTTAACCTTAATAAATATATTCTTAAACTAATTATTAAGGTATACTTAATAAATGGTAGTCGGCGAAGCAGCAACCCGAAGGAGCACACTTTAGCTAGGGTCAGGTCTAGGTTGAGAACATAGAGCGCATTCCTCCTGAGAGCTCTAATACTTATAGAGTACTTATCTACATTAAGTAATATTGTATTTGAGATAAATTGAGTACATAAATTTACTTTGCAATCATTCAGAAAGAAGTCATATAAAACTGCCATCAAACGAAAATCGCAATTTGAGTTGTATTTTCAATGTCATTTAGTACCTAAAAACATTTACTTCAGATTGGGCAATAAAAACCCTTTAGCCCCATATCCCATAAAAATACCTTACCGGATCTTCCTTGCATGAGAACACACATGGGTGAGAGTGCTAATGGGTATACCGAATTTTTTGAAATCTTGTGGTAATTAACTGTCGAAATACATTATAACCATACAAGAATGTCTGAAAATAGACGAAATGTAGCTTTGCTGTAAGCATTTGAAACACATTAAAGCTTCTAATAGATCTATCTTATATTCCTGTACTTTTAAAAAGAGATATTGTAACCATTTTTAGTCCGATTTAAGCGCTCATTTGGTCATACAAGCAGTCAAAGAAAGGCAAGCCAACAAAACCCAGTAGAACAGTCAGTTCGCATTGGACCAGGTATATCGAAGATTGGTTTTGCTTTTCTTAAATACTGCTTATATTTAAGATGACACTTTTTGCATTTCATAAAGAAAGATCCAAATAGAGGTACTTTTTTCAACAGACTTTTTTTAACAGATCACGCGTGAGTCGTGTCAAGTTGTTATGTTATTTTTGTTCATTATGCTTTGGTATATCATTATGGAAAGACCTATGCCTGAACAACGTTTACAAATCATTCAACTTTATTACGAAAATTCACGTGCTGTAAAGAATATGTTTCGCGCACTTCACTCAACTTACGGTCAACATAATCGGCCTACTGAGCGTACTATTCGCAACACCATTACTCATCTTGAGACCCAGCATTCATTATTGGATAATATTCGACCGAATAGACTACGTACAGCAAGTAGTGTAGAAAATATAGCGGTCGTAGCTGATAGCTGAGAGGGTACACGAAGACAGTGAAGAGTCGATTCGGCGCCGTTCGCAGCAACTCGGACTGACGTATGGAACGACTTGGCGCATTTTACGTCGAGATCTTAAATTGAAAGCGTACAAAATACAGCTGCTGTGCAAAAACTGAAGCCGCTCGACTTTCCTAATCGACATCGCTTCGCTCAATGGGCTCTTGAAAAGTTCCGAGAAGATCCGACGTTTTCGAGCCAAATTTTGTTCAGCAATGAGACCAATTTCTGGTTCAATGCGTATGTAAACAAAAAAAATTGCCGCATTTGGGACGAAGAGCAATCTGAAGAGATTCAAGAGCTGCCATTTCATCCAGGAAAAAACAACGGTTTGGTGGTTTGGTGTGGTTTGTGGGCCGGTGGAATCATTGGTCCATATTACTTCAAAAATGATGTCGCTGAGAACGTAACCGTCATTGGCGGTCGTTATCGCGCCATGATAACCGAATATTCGATGCCTGAAATTGAAGCTCGTGATCTCCGCGACATTTGGTTCCAACAAGACGGTGTCACTCCACATATTGCATCAATCAATGGATTTATTGGGAGAACACTTCGGAGAGCAGATAATTTCACATTTTGGGCCGGTCGATTAGCCGCCAGGGTCGTGTGATATCACACCGTCAGACTTTTTGTTGCGGGGATATGCAAAGTCTGAAGTCTATGCGGACAACCCAGCTTCGATTCAGGCTTCGGAGCAAAACATATCGCGTATCATTCGCCTGTTACCAGTCTAAATGCTCGAACGAGTCATCAAAAATTAGACTCAACGGATGAACCATCCGAGACGTAGCCGCGGCCAACATTTGAAATAGATCATCTTCAAAAAAATAAATATCAAAGAATGTTTTTTCGAATGATAATAAATATTCTCCATTAAATTTGAACTTTCCGTGTTTTTTTCAACAACAAAAAAAGGGAACCTCGAAATGGATAAATCTTTGCAAAAAACCAACAAATTATGCAAATTTAATAGTTTTGCGCAATATTTTGCGAGCTTTAACTTTTATACTATTTATTTTACGATTACTTTAGCAATTGATTAAGTAATACTTCATATTTTTTAATACTACCGATAAGTGAGGTAGTATGTAAATACAACAAAAATCGTAAAAAAAAAAATAAAAAATAAAAAAAAATAAAAAAATTTCTTTTCTAAATAAATAATTTTAAGATCAAGTAATTTGACATCGAATGGAATATCATATATATATGAAAATTATCTATTCTTCAAATACGTTTGTTTGTGTATTTTTAAATAAAATTAAGTAAATTTCGCTCTTTTATGCACTGCTTATCTGAGTTATACTTCGGAGAAACATTTGCGTGGCGTTTTTGTTTATCTCTCTCTCTCTCTCTCTCTCTCTCTCGCATATGATCTCAATTCAATATTTTAATTGACGTTTTTGCGTTGAGAAATTAAATCATTTGAACATAACCAAAAATCAAGTTTGGCGGATATCTCTACATAATTTTATTATTATCTCCGAAATTCATGCTCTCTACATTGCTCACACATCGTAATACTGGAAGCGCACGTGCAAGCGCTCACGCATTCGCTAGGCATTCGTTTTCCAATTCAATCGTTTCTGTTCATTAAAGCCCTCGTACGAAGGCGGCAGATGGCGACTGTCAGTTATGGCTTCTTTTTTTCCCGTTTTTTATCATTAAATATATGAACATACATATATGAGTAGGCTTGTTGTTTTACCGTTACATGCACCCGCTTGTATTGTAATTACAACTACAAAATGCATGTATTCTTGCCTGCAATTGCTGCTGTTTGTATTGTATTTATTATCATCGCACCGCTATTTCAACCATTTAGTGGCGGGTTGTCAGCGCAAATATTTACATACATAAATATCAGCGGAAAAAAGCCATATAACATAAAGTGCTTCAATTTGTTCTTATCTTAATTAAAATTGACTTGTTTTGTTTGAGTGTAACGTTATACACAGTTAACTGTAACTAACATAGCTATGAAGGCGATATGTACTCGTATGTATAGGGTGTTTTTTTTTATAGAGGTATTGAACTTTAAGTTGGCATTACTTTTCAAGATGGCGACCGATTTAACAGTTGTCAAGTGATTTATTCTCAGTTTGGTTTGGCAATTCATCATGAATAGACTGACGCCTGAACAACGCTTGCAAATAGTGCAATTTCATTTCGAAAATAATGGTTCTGTGCGGAAAACGTATCGCGCACTACGTCCATTTTAGCGATGTTTAGCTATGAAGCGCACTTCTGGTTGAATGGCTACGTCAACAAACAAAACTGCCGCATTTGGAGTGAAGGTAATCCTCAAGTGTATGTTGAAACACCGTTACATCCAGAAAAACTGACTGTTTGATGCGCTTTATTGGTCCGTATCATTGGACGTAGTGCGCGATACGTTTTTCCGCACAGAACCATTATTTTCGAAATAAAATTGCACTATTTGCAAGCGTTGTTCAGGCGTGAGTCTAGTCATGATGAATTGCCAAACCAAACTGAGAATAAATCACTTGACAGCTGTTAAATCGGTTGCCATCTTGAAAAGTAATGCCAACTTAAAGTTCTATACCTCTATAAAAAACACCCTTTATATATGTATAGTGTACATAAATATTGTTGTAAATCGTGTAGGAGTAAAATTTTACTTTCCAATTGCTTTGCAATCCATATTTAAATTGTTGAAAATTTATTTGTTTACTCATATTGTAATGGATTTGTTTTTTGTTTTTTTTTCTTTCTAAAGAGTCTTGAAATTAAAACAAATGAATGTTAAATGCTTAGCGCTCTTTATTATTGACTTCAAGTGGCTATCAATGAATGGCACAATATTATTTTGTAAATAGAAATCTTAATTAGCGCAAAAATATAAGGAGAATTATTCAATCAATAAATATTTGAAATTTAGGTTTAACAAATTCTAATATCTTTTTTAAAATAAAGGTTGATCTCCATTTCAAGGTTCTCTCTCTACTTAAAAAAAAAAAAAAAACAGAAAATTCAAATTTAATGGGGAATGTTTATTATAATTCGAAAGAACATTCTTTGGTATTTATTTTTTGAAGGTATCCATTTTTTAGCTTTTTTTTTAAAAAAATAAAAAATTAAAAAAAAATAATATTTTCAGTTTTATTATTATTATTTTAAATAAAAAAAAAAAGTTTAAATAAAAAATTAATTAATTATTGTTTTTTATATTTTCAAGATTTCAAATATTTTTTCAAAAAATCTGCACAATTTGTTTTTGATTACCGACTTTCATTTAGTTAAATTAATTTTTTTAAATTAAATTTTTTTTCTAATAAATAATATTTTTTCGGAAAACCTCAATCAATTCGTTATTTGATTTTTAGTAAATCGTTATAAGCATTATTTGCCGCTCCTACTTCAAGCATTTTGATTGAAAAAAAAAAAAACTGAGTCGAAAATAAATCTAAAATAAAACTTTTCATTTTTTTGCTTTTTTTTTTGAAAACACCTACGCTTATTTATTCTAAATTTATGCTGAAAATATATAATAAGTTCTATTTGATTGTAATATGGCATTAACAATCATGTAATAATTACTACGTTGTTAATTAATTAATATTAATTTATGCAATAACAAATCACTTTATCCATTTATTTAAACTCAATTTATTGCACTAAATAACGCAAGCAATTAATTAGTTGAAGTGGATAAATTTAAATAAATAAAGATCGTGAGACTTGCATATAGTTACACGTAAGAGTAGTGTGCTAAAAGCATCTTGAGCATGACAATTAGTTCATGTCTAGTCACACCTGACTGATGTACCTTTATGGTAGTACTCGCCCAAGAATAGTAGTTAACCTTAGAACGCTTGAATAAATCAACAATCGCATGATAAGTACATATACATACATAATATAGTTAAATAACACAGTGAGAAAGTGCTATAATTTTTTTACAGAAATAAGCGCAACTTTTTTTTATATATTAACGTTGCAATATGCCTCTGCTAGGGCGGAAAATATATAAAAAAAATTTTTACGAAACGCTGCATACTTCGGCATATTTGTAAATTGTACATGAGAAATTCAAACCATAAACTCATAAACATTTTCAATTTTTCAATGTTTTTTCTTTTGATAAATTTTTCTGAATCGCAGGCATAAAATAATTCTTAAGAGTAATTTAAACTGTGAAATTTTATTAGACCACTCTAATATAACTATTAACGATATATAAATACACGTGTAAACATCATTGATGACCGTATTTATTAACTCTTAACCGATTACAAGTTGCAATTATTGAATGTGTAAATTAGCAAATACTTATAGGAGGCAATTACACAGTTCAATAAGGGTAGGTGTGCAATTATATGTATTTGCTAGAATATTACATACATATAAGTATAGATTTTCATCAAAATATGCGCTAATCCTACCAGACAGATTAGAGGATTAATTTTAATTAATAATCAAAACATCAAATCAACAAGGAAAAAATGAAATGAATAGAAACGAAATAAAATAAAAAATATTAAAAATAATTAAATTTAATAAAGTTAAATCAAATGGGCTAAAAAATAAAACAAAATAAAATACAAAATAAATACAAAATAAATTGGAAAAAAAAAATTAAATAAATAAAATTTAAAAAATAAATAACATAACAGAAGTAAAATAAAGTAAAAAAAAAATAAATAAATAAAAGAAAAATAAAATCAGATAAAATGAAACGAAATAAAAAGTAAAATAAAATAAAATGAAAAAAAAAAAAAAAAAAAATATTATTGAAAAAATAATAAAATAAAATAAAATAAAATAACATAATATAAAACAAAACAAAATAAAATAAAATAAAATTTAGTAAAATCAAAAAATAAAAATATAAGATTAAATAAAAAAAAAATATAATAAAAAAATTAAATCAAATAAGGTTAAATTAAACAACTTGAAATAAAATAAAATAAAAATGAAATAATAAAGTGAAGCAAAACAAATAAAAAAGAGTAAAAAAAAGAATTCAAATTAAATAAATTGAAGAAAGGAAAATAAAAGTAAGAAAACAAATTAAATAAAAGTACAATGTAATCAAATAAAATGAAACGAAGTGAAAAGAAATGAAAAACAAAATTTAAAAAAAAAAAAAAATATTAAAAAAAAAATTAAAATATATCAAATATTAAAAATTTGTGTAAAGAAATAATATAATATAACATAAAATAAAATACAGCCAAAAAATAAGTGCAAATAAAATAAATTAAATAAATAAAATAAAAAAATTATTTTAAATAAAAATATTTATAAAATATAATGAATAATGAAATAAAATTTAGTTAAATTAAATAAATTGAAAATAAAAATAAAAATGAAAATAAAAATAAAATATTAAAGCGAAGCAAACAAAAACAAAACATAAAACAAAGTAGAATAAAGTCAAATAAAATAGAAATAAAATAATATGAAACGAAGTGAAAAGCACAGAATCTTAATAAATTAAACAAAATATGACAACGTAAAAAAATGAACACAAAAATAAAAATAAAATAAAATAAGCAAAAATAAAATTAAAATAACTTAATATAAAAAAAATTAATGAAATAAAATAACATAAAAAAATAAATAAATATTTTTAAATAAATAAAATAGAAATAAAATAATAATATGAAATGATTTTTAAAGAAACAGAAAAATAAAAATAAAATATATAATAAATATAAATATAAAATAAAATGAACTTATTAAAATAAAATAAAATAAAATAAAATATACAAGCTTTAATGAAATAATATGAAAAAAATGAAATAAAAAATAAAATACTTTGAATCAAAATTAAATGCAAAAAAACTAAATTACACTGAAATAGGATTAAAATAAAATAAAATTAAACTAAATTAAATTTAAATTAAAGTTAAAAGAAGTAAAAGAAATTAAAACTTAATTGTTTTAGATTCAATAAAAAAATGAAATAAAACAAAATAAATTTACTAAATAAAAATAAAATATTGTAAAATAAATTGGGTTAGGTTGGGTTAAAATAAATGAAACATATTTAAGTAAAATAAAACAAAAAATAAAATAAAATAAAATAGAATATCAAATAAAAAACAAAATATAAAAATTAAAAAAATAGGCGCTGAAGGCAGATTACACCATATGACATGGAAAACAGTTGACTTTTAAATGTTGTTCCAGAAACTTCTAGGATTTTAGTATTATAATTGAAAATTTTTACATTTTTAAGACGTAATAAAATCATTTCAAATCGCAATAATCATCAGAATGGTTGAGAGGAAGTAAAAATTATTAAAAGCCAGAAAATATTTAAAACTGTAAAAAATTGTAAAACAAAAGATTATGCTCACAGGTTTTATACAAAAAAAAAAAAAAAAAAAAAAATTTAGAGCATCAGCAATATGTGGCTTTGACCACCCTTCCATTGCTATTTTTAGCACTTCCTAAGCCATAAAAATTACACGTTGACACGCAATGGAGTGGAAATCGGTTGATGATCAGAAAAAATGTCTTAAATAAAAAAAAATACAAGAAAGAAGAGCTGTCTTCGGCCAAGCCGAAGTCTTTATACCTATCATGAACATACAAATTTTATTGCGAATTGCCAAATTCGATTTCGATGATTTTCAGTGTCAATATAAACTTGCGTTTATGTCTGTAAAATACTTAATTTCACGTTCTTTGATGAATTTTTGGCGGGTTTTGGATGCAAAATCTCATATCTGAACAAATCGGTTGTATAGGGGACATCGTATTCCGATGTCGATGATTTTCATTACCAATATGCAGTTCATTATGTGTATGTATAACACCAAATTTTACGCTTCTGGATGCTTTTTTTTGGTGGATTTCAGACCCATAACCTCATATCTGAACAAATCGGTTGTATGGGTGCCGTATGCTAAAGCAGCCCGATTTATACGATTTTCAGTATCAATATTTAGTTTAATTTATTTGTACGGTACACCGAATTTCACACTCCTAGATACTTTGTTGACTGAGTTTTGACCATAGCCACACATCTGAAAAATGGGTGTGTGGGAAATTATATGTTATAGTCGTACGATTTCGATGGTTTTCAGAACCAAAATTTCCAAAATTTCAAATCTGAAAAATCAGTCATATATATGCTATAGTAGTCCGATCTGATCGGTTCCGGCAACTTATCGTTTAAACGTATAGGTGCATCTGCCTACCAAGTTTGGTTGAAATATCTCAAAAACTGAGGTATTAGTTAGCGTTCAAACAGAGAGAAGGACAGACGGACAGACGCACAGACGGACATGGCTAAATCAACTCATCTCGTCATTCTGATATGAGCGGTATAAATGTCGGTGGGTGTATTTCTTCTCCTTCTGGTACTTACATACTTCGTTATAAACCATTTCATGTACATGCAAGGTATAAAAAAAGCAAAATAAAAAAATTTGATATTAAAATATGATGACAACACAAACGGGCATACCGGTAGAGGTGCGGTTTTAATGATGCGTTTGGCTCTGCTGTTGTTCGCTGCCGACCTGAAGAAATGTCAAACATGCAAGAAAATATTAATAGAATATGAGAAAAAAAAAGTTTGAAAAAGCCGCTAAAGTGCTCGAATACAAGTTTCTTCTGCATTTCACTAAGCAATCTTGAGAAAATAACAGCAAATGCGCTGCAATCACACACTGGTTGTTCCCACGTACAAATATGCCCACTCATCATTAAGCCACAAATATACATATCCATACATATACATGTATGGGTTTTTATATCGATTTAAACACGTGCAAATTTATGCAACTTCTTGCCTCTTCCTCCTTGCCCCGTTAGCGCTTGTTAGTTGATATAAATAAATACAACTCCCTCAGATCTTCAAACGAGTTAAGTATAACATTTTCATATACATACCTAATAACATATATATAGTTGAACACGTTGAAATTTCCTTAAGAAGTTATTTGCATAATTCACACACAAATAATATTATTAAAAAAGTTAAGTGGAAATAAAAAAAATTCATTCAGTCAATTTTGTTAGGTTAAGTGCGGAGGAATATGCAGTTGTTAAAACAATGAAATACACAAAATACTCTTTTTGCGTAAGAGTTAAGAAGCCAGGATCTCATTGATTCTTTTGTCATTTCAAACGTGTTAAAGACATTCACTAGGAAGTGTGTAAGGAGTTATTAGCAGTCTCTTTTATTTAAATATATTTAAATATATTCTGTTAGCGGTTTTAGTTAAAATACCCTTTAGTTTCTTGTTAAATGTAATAAAAATAATAATTATCTTCTCTCTCTATCCCTCTCTTTCCCTAACACTATTATTTTTTTTTTTTTAATTTACTCTTGCTCACCTGGTCTTCAAATTCTCTGGCACAAGTATATTCCACCACGAGTGTCGTTTTTGTCTCGGAAAGTATGCAGTATGATTGGCATCAGTATCACCGTACGATAGATCGGCCGATGATGAACCGATACCACTACCGCCACCACTACCGCCACCCATACTGCCATTGGTCAAATCGCTTTGTGAGCCGCTCGGCAGGCTGTTGTCTATACTCAATTGACTTATGTCGTTATTTTTGCGACGGTGTCGTTCTAATTTCGCTTGCAATGAGCTGCGTCGTCGTCGATTACGCTCTTTATCTACCGGCGATTCATATGGATTGGTAATACCCTTCACAATGGGTCTTAGGCTGGAGCCATCATCAAAGTAGGTCACCTTGCCCGGTTCGTTGGGTGATGAGGTGCGTATATTCTCCACAGAAGTGTAGGATATTTCCGGACTACCGGATGTTATGGAGCCATCGCTTTTCTCATGTTTCACAGCTGATTCGTAGGAATCTTTGGTTGAATGCTGAAAGAGAGAGAGAGAGAGAAGAAAGAGAATATGAAAATTTTGTAGCGATATTTTACAACAGCATTGAAGGGTATATAAGTAGTATAAAAATATTGCGGAATCTTTACATAGGGAAGAAAGGAAAAGTTTTGGTTATCTAACGATCTGTATGTAGTGAACAAGTCAAGCCACAATATGTATTTGAGATTTTGGAAAGAAATCTCAAAAATTGATTACCATCTCGTATTTCTGTACCTACTACCAACTGTTCAGAAGATCCCTTGTTGAAGTGATCGACTAACAGGCTTTCTCTTCCACAGCGTATCAGTACAAACAATTTTGAAAGATGGAGTCTTAAAGGGAGGTAAAAACTTAGAAAATATTATTTTTTTGCATTTTTAAGTTGATGATGACACTCTATAGAGTACTGAGGGCATCATTTTTATATTTCATCGGAGCACTACGGACCACACCAACTGCGTCATGAATAACCTTTTGGATCTACTCCTACGAGAGATGAAAAAGTGCATATGTCGAATACGAACCCATAATATAAGATACTACCAGCAAATGCGGAATCGTTTCATGCTGATACAGAAGGGTCAAAACTTGATAACAAGGGTCAGTCAAGGAATCTAATCAAAGGAACTTGGTACGAGTGTAAGCAAATATTTTCGTCTACCGGACCACAATAACTTTTGGGAACAAGAACTGATGACTACTCGGAAAATTGTAAATTGGAAAGTCCCAGGCCTGTTACATAGATGGCGCTACTAGAATTAGCATAAATCCATATGATTTTAGTTAGCTCTAACCTTCAAAAGACGCGTGTGCATTTTGAGTGAAGCAACTTTTGTTATTGTGAAAAAAATGGATAAAAATATGACTCGAGTCCAGACACTCCCCAGGAAATTCAGCTATCAAGGATTGGTATGTTAAGTATAGACGGTGTGAAATAAGCACTGAAGATGGTGAACGCAGTGGACACCCAAAAGAGAATGTTACTGACGAAAACATCAAAAAAATCCACAAAATGATTTTGAAGGATCGTAAATTGAAATTGAATGAAATAGGACTCTAAAGATATCAACCGATGAAGCCGCTCCAAAACATGGAAAAAAGCAACAGTCGGCGGACAAGCTTATTTCGTCTGTATTTGAGAAGGGAAGCAGTTTCAACGGCGACTATTGCATAGCGTTATTGGACCGTTTGAAGGACGAAATCACCGAAAAACAGCCGCATTTGAAGAAAACGAAATTGCTGTTTCACCAAGACAATGCACCATGTCAAAAGTCAGTGAAATCGATGGCAAACATCCATGAAATGGGCGATTATTTCCTGTTCTCAGATCTCAAAATAATGCTCGCTGGGAAGAAATGTTCCTTGAATGAAGAGGTGCTCACCGAAGCTGTGACGTATTTCGAAGCAAAGGACGAATCGTGCTATAAAAATGGTGTCGAAAAGTTGGAGGAGTTCCCTTCAACTATGTTGAATAAAATAAAAAATGAATTTTTCAAAAAAAAAAGTGTTTTACTATGATAGACCAAGGATTTTTCAATTGACCTATTATCTATACGAGTAAATTTTCGAAAACACAGGCAGTAGTTTCAACGAAATCAGACTAGGTAGGGAATTGTAACAGATTACTTAATGTGATGTCTAAGTAGCTTACTTGTAACTTGTTAAGGGAATCGGGACTCAGTATAAAAAAACCGGGCAATGATGAGATGGCGGACGGTCATACAAGGCAGAGAAGACTTGCAAGTTTTTGGTAAGCGCGGTTCTTCACCTTCAAGCGCACTATATGAGAGTAATTTGACGTCGCAGATACTCCCCATAAGGAAGGGCTTCAATTGTTGCAATATGACTTGGATAACCTGGCCGAAATGTGATGAAGGAAGGTAGAGAGAGCCTTACTCCCTAAAATGAAAGAAGATACGGAGAGTTCTATAGAGGTCTTCTTTCAGAACATATTTTAAAGGCAGGAAAGGGGATATAAGAGACATAACATCAAGCGATCTCGGAGGGAGTTATAGACATAGAGAAGAGGAAAAACCTTAAGTCATTTCTTTCGCTAACCTCCACATTTTGGAGAAGTAGTTTTTAGTAATTTAAGTGAAGTAGGAGAGCTATGATATATGATTGCTCAATGTATGCTCATTCCACATAATGGTTCGACTAGAGGGTGAGGATTCTGGAGATACTCAGTGTTATCACAATCGGCACTCTCGGTGGCCCAAGCTAAGGGAGCTGATGACTAGTAACTACTTGAATGTAAACTAACTTGAGTCAAAGGAGGAGGCAGACATCATTAACAGTATTTGAAACAGCGTTTGGCTGAACCTGACTAAGCAGACATCCCGGAAATTTAACGAGAACTGTATTGTCAACAGCAAAAGCAGCTGATGGCTCACTTTAGCTATATCCTTTAAGTCTTATTACCATTAGGATGCCCTACTACTGGATCCCCTGGACTCAGAACTCTAGTGCAATAAACAACTCAACTCTGTTTTTTCCAAATTTTCTGCAAATTAGTATTAGTAATAATAATAATAATAATAACATGAATAAATCAACATTATGAACTCACCTTGTTGTTATCACGCCGCAAAAATACAGCCGCAATCGAGCTACGCCGTTTCTGACTCTTATCACCCTTGCTGGAGAACAAACCCAACGCCAATGAGCTGCGACGTGGCGGCTTTGGTGGTGGCAAGGGTGTAGTGATATTCAGCGAATTCTCAACTTCATCGTTCACATGCTCATCGATGTCGACCAATGACGGTATGGAGGCGCTGGCCCAATCTTTACGTAGTCTATAACGTCCACTGTCGATAATGCTCATTTTGGTGGTGTGAAAGGGAGACCGCGCGTACGCGAACTTGTCTATGATCGAAAGTCAAAATGTGTGGTCAAGGTAAATGAGTGAGTTCGACTTACAATTTTGATAAACAATTAATCAGTGTCGAGAACGCGTTTTATTTTTTGTTTTTTATTTATTTTTTTGTTTCAAGTAACGTCCTTTCGTTGATTTGGTAATAAAAAAAAATTTTTAAGTGAAAAAATCTGTGTAAAAAAAAAGAAAAGGAATAAAATGTCATTAATTACAACATACATATGTACAAAAGTATGTAAATAAATGGTGTGCCTTTCAACTGGATGTTCCCAAAGAATTGCGCGTTCTTCGTTTACAACAAAAGTTCAAACGGGGTCAGATTTTTCCGCTTAATAATTATATTTTACAAAAAAAAAATTATAAAAATTTTACAAAATTAAAAACAAAATTTTTAGTACAAAATTGCCTGTCATTTGCAGCCGATTTAACGCTTCGTTGGCATTGCCTACTTAACGCTCAAATTATGACTAATTGTGTTAACAACAAATTTACTGTTTACTTAAATACCCAACAATTTACGGGGAGACGCACGCCCCTTTCCCACGTTTACGTCCTCCCAACTTACCGCAATTGTTGATTGTTTCAAACTTGCTGGGGGAGTTGGCGTTGGCGTTGGCGTTGGCAGTGTGATCGATCATTTATTCATTCATAACATATTTATAAAGCGCCTTGTTTTACAGTAAAAATCTCGTGTAAATCACGGGAATTACATACGCTTAGCGTGTTTAGCGTTTATCGAGTGAAAATCAACCAGCCACGCGAGTCAGATAATCAGCCGTTTCCAAGACAATAAAACACACACACATACACACTCACACACACACAACACCAACTCATCGACGAGAGTACAGACAGGTAAGGTAAATAAATTGAAACCAACAGACAGGCGTACAACTGTACGGATGGGCGGATGGGCGGATGGGCTGATGAGCGGATGGGCTGATGAGCGGAAACATGCTTTATCGTTTTTTATGTCGATCATTATCATTCTGTGTCGCTTATAGTCGACGTACCAGCTCGTGCCTATGGATAAACTCATATAAAATGCATTTTTATTTCATTTTCAATCACTGTCATTCAAAATGAAAGTTTATTCGAAGCCGGTAAGTGCCGTAGAAAAAATAAATTAAATTAAATAAAAAAATAAAAAACAACACGATCATTGATCTTTGGCCTGTTTTCCCACACGTCTTATAATTGAGCTGTCTCATTAGATGTAGGCATTATGTCATTTGGGTTTTGTTTCATTGGGTTTGTACTTATGACTTTGTAATTTACAACAGAGCCTCATAAGGCGTCAAATCTAATATATGCATACATATATATATTTAATTTTAAATTTTCAATGCACAAACTAGTCAAATATGCTGATAAATTATTGGACATTTTTTTAAAAATAAAATTATTAAAAATTTTAGCTAAATAAACTAACAATTAGTTAATTAGTTAATAATTGATTAATGGAATAACTAAATAATTACTTTTAAGTAGGCACTCCGTTATAAGGGTGATCAATTTCGCGTTTCCCTACTTTTTTAAAGAAAAAAAAAACACAGAAAATTCAAATGGGGAATGTTTATTATCATTAGAAAGAACATTCTTTGGCATTTATTTTTTGAAGATGACCTCTTTCGAATGTTGGCCACGGCAACGTCTCAGATGGTCCATCCGTTTGCGATGACTCGTTCGAGCATTTCGACTGATAACTGGCGAATGACACGCGTGATGTTTTGCTCCAAGCCCTGAATAGAAGTGGGATTGACGGCAAAGAATTTAAACTTTACATATCCCCACAGAAAAAAGTCTAACGGTGTGCCCAAACGTGAAATTTTCTGCTCCCCGAAGTGTTCTCTCAATAAATCCATTGATTGATGCGATGTGTGGGAAGTGGCGCCGTCTTGTTGAAACCAAATGTCGCGGAGATCACGAGCTTCAATTTTAGGCATCAAATAGTCGGTTATAATGGAGCGATAACGGTCGCCATTGACGGTTACGTTCTAACCGGTATCATTTTTGAAGAAATATGGACCGATGATTCCATCGACCCACAAACCACACCAAGCCGTTATTTTTTCTGGATGAAATGGCAGCTCTTGAATCTCTTCAGGTTGCTCTTCATCCCAAATGCGGCAATTTCGCTGTTCTTGCACAAGCTGTATTTTGTACGCTTCTTCTCGACGTAAAATGCGCCAAGTCGTTCCATACGTTAGTTCGTGTTGCTGACAATGGCGCCGAATCAACTCTCCACGGTCTTCGTGTATACTCTCAGCTACGGCCGATATATTTTCTTCACTGCGTGCTGGACGTCGTCTATTCGGTCGAATATTATCCAATAATGGTTGTTTGGAGTCAATATGGGTGATGGCGCTGCGAATGATACGCTCAGTAGGTCGATTATGTTGACCATAAGCTGAGCGAAGCGCACGAAACACATTCTTTACGGAACGTGAATTTTCGTAATAAAGTTCAAGTTTTCAGGCGTAAGTCCTTCCACGATGATATGCCAAACCACGCGTGATCTGTTAAAAAAAGGCTTTTGAAAAAAGTACCTCCACTTGGATCATCGTTTATATATATATTAGCTAAAAGCGTATTCGATTCGAAAATCAGTATCACTCATACTCAGCACAGTTCATTAGAAAGTGTATAGACGACTTCAACTCTGCTTCTGCGACAGTGGGAATTCGGAAAAATTTCCAGTCTTACTGCGTGAATTCCCATCGGACAATATCCGGTTAGAACTTTCATTAAGTGCGTGAATTTTTATCTTGGTTGAGAAAGGAGCTTCCGTGACCTTTTTTGCAGGCCATCTTAAGGCCGGAGAGATCCCGAAATGTTAGAGTGCTATTCCAGCGTTCGCGAACTTGTCCAGAAGCAAATCAAAAGTTGACAGGGGAGCGCCCATTTAAGATTTGTCCGACCTAAAATCAACGATAGCGCCCATACGTGCAGGCTCATCAACATTACAGTACCCAGCTATTCATAATTTTGGAGCTCACAGAAACAACACTGCGAAACAGCTTGTGTTCATGGTATGGAACCTATCCGTAAAGAAGTTAAATGCTACTTTTCTCAAGTGGCTCTGTCTTCTCCAGTCCTCGCGTGAAGGAATTATGATAGAAAAGAAGCCCGTCGGTGCCAGTTCGGAGATACAGTAATCCAAGAAGCCGTTAAGAAATGCGGAGCCGACCAGTAAAGCAGTCTCCCTCAGTCTTACAGCGACTATTGACGCGAAAGACTTATATACCGGCAGTACCCGAGCACCACACATGAGGATGAGAGCCACGCGTAGAATTATTTCCAGCTGCTTACCCAAAGTTACTCTAAACTTACCAGTGACGTGGTGATAGAAATTTTTATTATCCCCCCCCTTTAAGATGGTGTTTTATGAACAAATTGCGAACTGGTATGACTTCATCAAAGAGTTCAGCTTTCTCATTCAGCAGCGTTGCCTTGTGTGCGTGCGCGTTTGTATGTACGAATACTAAATGCATATGTCATTAGAAATGCATACTGGTTGATAATTATGAATTGCCTACATTTGAAGTTACGATTGAGATAAATGTTATTTACCTTTACTAACAGTGTCGAGTCAAGTCATGTAATTAGCGCCTCTTGGCGTCACGTTAATTAAACACAATGCGAAATTAGCATGCGTTTGTACATACATACATACATCTACGAATGCATGTATGTATGTATGTATAGTTGCTTAAATTTAGTAGTTAATTGTAAGTGAATTAGTGATTTTGGCTTTCATTCATTACACGAGCGTAAATAACACACTTGACGCGTTGACTATTTTGTGTACACACCTACATGTGTATGTATGTATGTAAAACGAGGTATTGTTGGTTAGTTGGTTGAATGAACTTTGTGATAATTAGAAGGTGACGAAAATTTGTATCAACTATTATTACACCAGTTAATACACCACAATAATGTACTGGTGGGCGCATGTGTATTTGTAAGGGAAACATGCCAATGTACTGAGTTTGAGTAACTTGAGAAGGGAGTACGAAATATAGTACAAAAGACTTGCCGTTCTCTTTTTTGAAAGGTTCAAAATTGAGGTGTGAGAAAATGGTAAGATTTCAAGGACTGCTATTAATGAAAAACTTGACCAAAAGTCTCTCATTCTATATCATTTTTTGTTCTCAGAATTTCGCTATGTTAATTTAAAAATTTTTAATAAATAAGAAAAGCTAGTTCTTACCTACCATTCATTCAATTATACATAATTCCATGCATTAATAACCTTCTTAGTATAGCAATGTTTCTATTTCTATTTATGAAGAAATTTTTGTTATTTTTTATTTTTTATTTTAGTCCGAGCATTAAACTAAACGGATGGAAAGAAATTCCGCTTTTTCGGATGAGACATGAGACATTGGAATTTTATGGGAGTAATTTCCATCTTACAAAAATTTCCGCTTCAGATGTAAAGGTTATTCCGAATATTTAAGGTAAAATGTATATATTTAACACATGCATACATGTATGTATGTAAGAAAAAAAAACTCAGAGATGAATTTTAAGTAAAATTTTTATACTTTTCATTAGAATTTTAAATGATTATATCCAAAGGCGTATAAACGAGGCGCAAATCAGTGGTATTATGAGTCATCGAGCTATATATGTGGTTTGAGTTGAATTGATGTGAAGTGACGCTTTCAAGTGCCTAAGTGGTTTTTATTTAATTTTTTTAATTTATTTTATATTATTTTTATTTCTACTTTATTTAATAACTATTTTTATTTAATTTTGTTAATTTTATTTATTATTTTATCTCATTGCATTTTGTTTTTAATTCATTTTATTTGATTGCATTTTACTTTTAATATGTTTGATTTTTTTTATTTAAATTTTTAATTTTTTTTATTTATTTTTTTTTTAATTTTTAATTTTAATTTTTAATTTTAATTTTTATTTTAATTTTTTATTATTTATTATATTAATTTATTTAATTTACTTTATTTATTTTTATTTTTTTATTTACTTTTTGTCTTTTAAATTTAATTTTTTATTTGGTATTTACTACTTTTTTAAATTCTTTTTTTAATTAATTTTTTTATCTATCATACTTTAATTGATTTTTTTCTATACTTTAGTTACTATAATTTAATACAATTTAATTTAGTTAATATTTATAAAATTTTATTTTATTTTGTTTTATTTTGGTTTATTTTATTTTATTTTATTTATTTTTATTTTTATTTTTATTTTTATTTTTATTTTTATTTTTTATTTTATTTTTTTTTATAAGTTGTTTTAATATTTTTTCCATTTATTTCATTTTATTGGTGAGATAAATAAACTCAATTTCATTTAGTTTTTGATATATTTGATTTTTCTTTAATTATTTTTTTTTTTAATTTGAGTTTATCCTATTTTAATTTCTATATTTTAAGTTGTTTAATATATTTATGATACATTTTATTCTGTTTTAGTTTCTATTCATTTATTTTAATTATATCAATGTATTTTAAATTTTTAAATTAAGTTTTGCGTTTTATTTTGTTTTGTTGTTGTATTTATTTCATTATATTTTACTTACATTTTAATAAAAAAAATTATTTCTATATTATTAATTATTAATTTAATTAACTAATTTTTTTTAAATTTTATTAATTTTTTGTTTGTTTTATTTAATTTAATTTTTTTAATCCTTTTTTAATTCATTTATTTTGTCTTATGAATTTTTGGATTTTTTTTTTCTATACTTTAGTTACTACAATTCAATACAATTTAATTGAGTCTCATTTTATAACATTTTAGTTTCTTTTGTTTTATTTTTTATTTTTATTATTATTATTATATTTTTTTTTTTTTGGTGAGACAAATAAACTCTATTTCATTTAATTTTTGGTACATTAGATTTTCAATTTATTTTTAATTTAAAAAAAAATTAATTTAATTCTTAATTAATTTAATTATTTATTAATTTTTAGTTTATTTTATTCTTATTTAGTTTAATTATTTATTAGTTTTTAAATTATTATTTTTTATTTAATTCCTTTTATATATTTATGTTACATTTTATTTAATTTTAATTTTTATTATTTTATTTAGTTTAATTTATTCTTATTATTTTTATCTATTGTAAAATATTGAATTAATTTTTTTAATTTTGTTGTTGTATTTATTTCTTTACATTTTACTTTAATTTTAATTAAATTTTATTTTTATTTTTATTGATAATTTTAATTAATTTAATTTACTTAATTTATTTCTATTTTATTATATTATTTTTTTTTAATTTAAATTTTATATTTACTATTTGACTACTTTTTAATTTTTTTGAATTCAATTATTTTATCTTTTACATTTTTTTATTTTTATTTTTCTATACTTTAGTTACTACAATTTAATACAATTTAATTTAGTTTTATTTAATTTTTTCATTTCATTTTTTCATTTTTTTTTGTATGATAAATGACTCAAACTCATTTAATTTTTGGTATATTTAATTTTTTCTGTTGTTTTTTTATTTTTCTTTTATTTTATCTTATTTGATTTAATTATTTGTTTATTTTTAGTTTATTTCATGTTAATTGCTTTATTTTAATTATATATATACAGGTTACATTTTATTTTACTTAATTTAATTTTATTTAAATTTTTTTAATTATCTTTTTTTTTTTACTATAAATGTGTTATATTTTATTTATTTATTTTATTTTACTTTACCTAATTCTATTTTATTTTATTTTAATTTTTGCTGTTATAAATATATGATCTTTCATTTTGACCTTTTGTTGTTGTTGTATTTCTTTAATTTTAGTTATTTTGTCGTTGTTGTATATATGAGAAAATGGATTGTCATGTCTCTAATTTTTTAATTTTATTTTTTATTTTATTTTTAGTTGATTTAATTCCTTTTTTTTCTTTTTTTGTAAATGCTTTTTTTGAATTTACTTTTTTAATTTTTTTATTTTACGTTATTTACTCTATTTGTTTATTTCTATTTAATTTTTATTTGAATTATTTTAATTTTTAATAATTTTTTTAATTTATTTCTTTTTATTATTTTTAGCTAGTTTTACTTTAATTTAGTTAAACTTTTTAAATTTTATTTTGCTTTATTTAATTTAATATTACACTATTGCAATTTTTTATTTAATTAATTTTAATTGATTTCATTGTATTTTATATATTTTCATTTCATTTTATTTTTTATTTTATTTTACTTTAATTTATTTTACTTAATTTAAAAAAAAAATTTTTTTTTCATTAAAAAAAATTTATTTGAATTATTTAATTTAATTTTTTTTTCAAGTTTTTTTTTTGTATTTATATAATTTGGATTTTTTGTTGTTGTATTTATGTCATTTTACTTGAATTTGTTTTTTTATTTAGAATTCTTTTTATTTTTATTTTTGAATCTGTTTTTTATTTATTTATAATTTTTTATTTCTTTTTATTTTACGCTTTTTACTTTATTTGATTTTTTTAAAATTAATTTCATTTTATTTTTATTAATTATATTTTCTTCGCTTTAATTTTTCATATTCTATTATTGTACTTTTTTAATTTAATTTTAGTTGTTTAAATTGTATTTTACTTATTTTGATTTTATTTCATTTTTGTAATTCTATTTTATGTTATTTTACTTCACTTTATTTTATTTTATTTTTATTAGATTTGCTTTAATTTAGCATATTTTATATTATTAATTTAAATTTTTTTTTTTTTTCTTGTATTTAATTCAATTTTATTTTATAATATTTATTTAAAATTTAATATTTCTCTAATTTAATTTGCTTTTTATTGCCTGTATTTATTGCATTTTTCTGGTACACATAATATTTTGTGCAATATTGTTGAATCATATAACATAATAAAGTGCATTCCTTTCTTTACTGGTGGAGCAGATCTAATTTTATCAATTAATAAAAATCCCATAACATATTTTCTAGAAACTTCCGCTTTGATTGCAACATTCATTTGTTGTTAATTAATGCACTTCCAAAGTCCGCCTATCAATTCCAATAAGTAAAGCCTACATTTATGTATATATGGATGTACATGCGCCTACAACTATTGACTAATTTGAAGGATTTATATGCAAAAATAAAGATGATACCAGGCGGTGATGGTACGCAGTTGATTAAGTGTAATCTCCCGCATTCGCAAATATGTCAATGTTATGGACGAATTTGCATAAATAAGTACATACACATATACAAATATCTAGGAGTTATATGTATACAAACATGCAAATGTAGATATGTATGTATGTAAATATTCAAGGGGTAAATACAACATTGAGTTATATTCGAATATTCTGGGTATGAGAGGTGAATTTCCAAAATAAGCTTAATGCACTTTGAGGAAGAATGTGAAGGGATTTTTTGCAAAATAGTTATTTCTTTTTCCTGTTTTATATTTCAATATAAAATTTTGTATAATTTCTTAACTGAAATTATAAACGCAATTATATTTTGTATTTATATTGGTGCTTATTGGTGAAAGTATCAATGACAGACGATTATGTTAATGCGCATTAAAAGTCTTAATTTGAATTTACTTCAAAACTTTTTCATATTAAAGGAGCATAAACACATTTTATGTTATATTTACCTGTAAGTTTTATATGTAAAGTATATTAATTTATACTCGATTCGGCAGATCCGTTAAAGATTTGCAGCTGTTTACTTTTGCGAATGATATTTTGCAGTAATAGGTGGAAGAAAAAGGTAAAAGAGTCTAGTATTTAAGATCGATATCAACTCCATTCACGGTGTTACTATGCTGTAGAACAACGCATAAGAAAATTGCTTCAGACTGCTACCGGAAAATGCAGCATATCTCTACAGTATGGAGTACAGTATAGAGCAGGAAATCTTCGAATAGGTTTCTGTACTGAATGCGACTTGAAAGTTTATCGGAAATATCACTCAAACTTCTGAAAGATTTCGCGTAACTTTGAAAAAAATTCATGTGATAAGAAGTTTTTTCCAAAGTCTAGATTTTTTTTCCAAAGTCTACCATTCACTCCAGATATTAGGTATCTGAAGCAGTCTCTGGACATTGTTTAGTTGGTACGTTTCTTAAAAGCTAATAAATTTTTTAATATATCACACCATATTTGACTGATATTAGCTATTTTAAGGACTTCAATTTGAAAATCCTTACATATGCGCTTATATATACGAAATATATAACAGGTCAATTGGAAAGTCTCCTGCTCCGACGCATAGATGGCGCTACTAGAATTAAATCCATTTTTAGTTGGCCATAGCCTCCAAAAGAGGTATGTATAAATTTGACAGCTTTCGGACAATTAGTGTGTGAATTAAAGCATTTTGAGGGAAGCAACTTTTGTTGTTGTGAAAAATATGGGGAAAAATACAAATGGAGCAAAACCTTAGTTCGACAACGAGCTTCCGATCACTGCTCCAGGAAAATAAACCATCAAGGATTTTTATGTTAAGTTTAGACAAGGTGAAATGAGTACCAAAGACAATGAACGCAGCGGACGCTCAAAACAGGTGGGTACCAAGGAAAATATCAAAAAAATCCACAAAATAATTTTGAATAACCGTAAATTGAAATTGAGTGAAATAGCAGGCACTCAAAAGATATCAACTTAACGTGTACATTATATCATTCACGAATATTTGGGTATGAGAAAGCTCTGTGCAAAGTGAGTGCAGCGCTAGCTTACTTTAGGCCAAAAAAAAAAAAAACCACGAGTTGAGCATTCGGTGCAATGTTTGGAGATGTTCAAGCGTGAGAAATCCGAGTTTTTTCGTCGATATGTGACAGTGGATAAAGTATTACACCGAAGTCTAATCGAGTGAGCCGAGTGAACTGCACCTGATGAACCCGCTCCAAAGCGTGGAAACATGCACCAGTCGGCTGCAAGGTTATGCTGTCTGTTTTTAGGGGATTCGCTTTGAAAAAGGGCCATGAACAGCGACTAGTACATAGCGTTATTAGACCGTTTGAAGATCTAAATTGCCGAAAAATGGCCGCATTTTGAAGAAACAGAAAGTGCTGTTTCACCAAGACAATGCGTCGTGTTACAAGTCAGTGAAATTGATGGCAAAAATCCATGTATTGGGTTTCTAATTGCTTCCGCAACCACTATATTCTCCAGATCTCACCCTCAGCGACTATTTTCTGTACTCTGATCTTAAACGAATGCTCACTGGGAAGAAATTTTCGTCGAATAAAGAGGTGATCGCCGAAATTGAGACCTATTTTGGAGCAAAGGACAAATCGTACTACAAAAATGGTATCGAAAACTTGGAGGGTTGCTATAATCAGAGTATCAACCTTGAAGCGAACTATGTTTAATAAAAAAAAATGAATTTTGCAAAAAAAAAAGTTTTTTACTAGTGTAGGCGGGGGACTTCTCTATTGACCTGTTATATGCATATTAAATTCTCCAATTATCGACAAGCATATAATAGTTACGAACTTACGTGCATACATACATATGTATATGTATATATAAATTACTTAATTTACAATCCATAAATAAAATAAAAAATCTAATGAAATAGCATACATATATGTTTTTATTACCTGAACATGTATGATTGTAATAAAATAAAATACACAAATATAGCAAGATGATGCAAAAAGTCTAATTCAGAACAATAAAAAATATGCGTAAAAAAAAATTATAAAAATGAAATAATACCTAATGATTTATGCTTGAGTGATTCGCTTTGCTTCGATTTGATGCGCCTGTCAACGTAGCTTCAAAGCATATTAGTAGGTGTAGCTTACGGCTGTAAGCTGTTACTGGTGCCGATATCTACGCTAATGTCAACAACGCCACCGGCAATGCCACTGCCACCCACTGAAATTGATATCTACACAGCTGCTTTCGGCGGTAAGTAAAAGCAAACATCTCAAACATCTTTAAAAACGTTTCACTTAACTCACTCGACTCGCTCACTGCTCATATGTGATATCAATGACAGCGTTGGGTAAATCAATGAAGGGAGAGGTAAAGATGTTCCTAACACGTGAAACTAGAAAATATGCTTAACGAATTTTGTATTGAAAATCTCATCACTTATTAAAGCACGTAACAGCAACGGTTCATTAGTATGTGTACGGAAAACATTAATACTCAGTAGTTGAAAGAGCTTGAGCTGTCAACTATGTCTGGAGACTGAAATTTCGCACTTCTATAAAAAGTATTTATATTTCTAAATAACCCTTTAGCTGATTTCATGAAGAAATGGCATCAGGAACGCATTTGAGCATATATAAGTACGTCTTTTGAATGAATGATTGAATCAAGGATTACTTTGAATAGACCAGCTTGAAGAGTAAAAATTGCAATAAATCAGTAGATAAAACCATAAGAAGTCGGAATCCATGACGCAAAGGCACTTATGATCTGCAGTAGAAAAATCAAGTAATTCCGAAGATCTGAAAATAATCGAAGAAATTAAATTGTAGCGGGTGTGAGGTCATACCTGAAATAGCTACTCTTAAGATATCTGCTAGATAATTTACCACTTCGTTTACATTGCAATATGGTTCGATGGATTTCGATGATACCAATTCGATTTCCAAAAACTGCCATAATTCCAAAGTTGGGATTGCTTCTAAAATGACAATCTACTGCCACACAGATTTATGTATTGTGCTCATTCATCAGTAAATATGTATTTTATTAAACAAAAATGATTCATTACTTTCGGATCATAGATACAGATCATACGAAAAACTCACCTCATTCACACCCCCAAAGGCTTAAGAATGGAAAACCAAAAATGCAACATTACTATATATATAACAGGTCAATTGAAAAGTCCCCGGCCTACCATAGTAAAACACATTTTTTTGGCAAAACTCATTTTTTTTTATTCAACATAGTTCTCTTCAAGGGTGATACACTGATTTTAGCGACACTTCAACTTTTCAATATTATTTTTGTAGTACGATTTGTACTTTGCTTCAAAATAGGCCTCAGTTTCGGCGATCACCTCTTCATTCTACGAACATTTCTTCCCAGCGTGCATTCTTTTGAGATCTGAGAACAGGAAATAGTCGCTGGTGGTCAGATCTGGAGAATACGGTGGATGCGGAAGCAATTCGAAGCCCATTTCATGGATGTTTGCCATCGATTTCACTGACTTTTGACACGGAGCATTGTCTTGGTGAAACAGCACTTTCTTTTTCTTCAAATGCGGCCGTCTATCCGCGATTTCGACTATGTAACAGCCGCTATTGAAGTTTTTTCTGAAAATTATCTCATGAGTATCCCAAAATACAGACGTCATAACCTTGTCAGTCGACTGTTACGTTTCTCCACGCTTTGAAGCGGGTGAAGCGGGCGGGAGTGCTGTCCACGCGGATGACAGTAGATTGGACTTCGGACTGAAATAATGAAATAATATTTCATCCATTGTCACAGATCGATGCAAAAACTCGGGCTTATTACGCTTGAACATCTCCAAATACTGCTCCGAATCATCAACTCGTCGTTGTTTTAGGTCCACTTTAGACCTCACGCGGGACTCACTTTCCACAGAGCTTTCTCACACCCAAATATTCGTGAATGATATGATGTACTCGTTCAGTTGATATGTTTATAGTCCTGCTATTTCATTCAATTTCAATTTACGGTCACCCAAAATTATTTTGTGGATTTTTTTTGTGGAGGTTTTCGTCTGTAACAAACCCTTTGGGCGTCCACTGCGTTCACTGTCTTCGGTGCTTAATTCTTGGTGGTTGATTTTCTTCGGTCATTGTGCAGAAACTTGTCATCAAGCTATGCTTTTGATTCAACTGTATTTTTTTCCCTTCAAAAATCAGTATTTTATCAACGCGCAAAATTCGTTTTAATCAATTTTTTCAAAATAACAAAAGTTGCTTCACAAACTAATGATCCCACAGCTGTCAAATTTATACACGTGTTTTTTTTGAAGGTTAGGGCTAACAAAAAATTATTATTAGTTCATTCCAGTAGCGCCATCTATGTTTCAGGCTGGGGACTTGCCAACTGACCTGTTATATTAGGTCACGATGTGTTAAATTTGTTATGACTAAATTTGTATGGCATCGGAAGTGATTTCAATATAAGAATCCCTAATAAGGAAAAATTTACAATTAACTTCAACACTACTGCTGGTCGTCACTTCTCACGCAACACTCTTTAATGGAACGTTTATTCAAGCTACTGGATCCTTGCAGTGTTTTTCTAGTAAAGATATCTCCTGGCAACTCAAAAATTAAGGCTCGTCTAACAACGACTTCTGTGAGGTAAGGTCTTCTACCAATGTTGAGTGGTGGTGGAAGCGAAATAAAAGCTCTAAAATATTTTTTAAAAATTAATAAAAAATAAAATTAAAAAATAAACCTTCCAATGGCAATTTCAGCATTGCAACTCTACATGTGTATGTAAGTATGTAGTATATTGTGATGGCACATTTAATTTTTTATCTCATTTCTTTCACACCAACGCTATCATGTTCATTTGTATGTCAATGCCATGACAATCGAGCGATGCAAACGTGCGAGGGTGTTCGATAATTTAAGGTTTTAATTGTACATGAAACAAATTAAATTGATAATTTAAATTACATATTATGTCGGCATTTTGAAAATATATTATTTACAATAAAATAACAATAAAAAATGAAAAATAAAATGCAAATTTTTGCAAAAAAAAAAAAAAATAAAAATAAAAATTAAGAAAAATATAGGTACAGGTTTTTTTGTACATAAATTAAAACCCAGAATGAAATACTCATAAATACATATTAAAAATACATATTTACATTCGTACATACATATCTAAAAGACATTGATAGTGTGATCATATCGAATACGAGACGAGCTCACGAAAATTATACGATCATCGACTATATTTTTAGGCTCATTGAACTGAACTCAATTAAAACTGATTTTCTAAGGAATAAAGTTTCCTTACTTTTTATTTTATATTTTAATTTATTTTTATTTCATATTTTCTTTTTAATTATTTTTTTATATTTGTATAATTTTTTTATTTTTATATAATTTTTATTTTTTTAAATTATTCTTTATTTTTATATAATTTTTTTATTTATTTTTTTTTAATTATATTTTATTTGTATATAATTTTTTTAGTTCTTTTACATTTTTTTATTTTTATTTTTATATAATTTTTAACTTTTTTAATTTTTTTATTTTTTTTTAATATTTTTATTTTAAATTATTTTTTTAAATATTTTTATTTTAATTTATTTATTATTATAATTAATTTTTTAATATTAAATAATTTTTATTTTTTAATTATTTTTTATTTTTATACCACTTTTAATTTTTATTTTCATTTTTAATTATATTTTATTTTTATATAATTTTTTATTTATTCTATAATTTCTTAATTTTTATATAATTTATTTTTAATTTTTTTATTTTTATATAATATTTTTATTTTTATATTATTATTATTTTTTATATTTTTTTATTTTTTTATTTTTATTTTTTATTTAATACTTTTATTTTTATGTATAATTTTTCTATAATTCTCTATTATTTTTCTACAACTTTATATAAATTATTTTAAATTTTTTTTATTTTTCCATTATTTTTCTAAAATTCTATATAATTTATTTTTAATTTTTTTATGTTTTTATGTTTTTTTTTTTTATTTTTTTATTTTTTTAAATTTCTTTTTAATTTTTTTTTTATTATATTTTAGTTTTATAAAATTTTTTAACTTTTTCCTTATTATGTTTCTATAATTTTCTATTATTTTTCTATAAGTTTACATAATTAATTTTAAATTTTTTTATTTTTTTATTTTTTTATTTTAATTTTTTTTTTAATTTTTTATATTTTTAATTTTTTTTAAATTATTTTTTATTTTTCTATAATTTTTTTATTTTTATTTTTTACTATGTTTTATTTTTATATAATTTTTTATTTATTTTTCTATAATGTTTTTATTTTTAAATAACTTATTTTATTTTTTATATTATTTTTTTAATTTTATATAATTTTTAATTTTTTTTAGTAATTTTGTATTTTTATAAAAATTTTTACTTTTTATATGATTTATAATTTTTTTTATTTTTATATAATTTTGTTTTTATTTTTATATAATTTTCTTTATATTTTTTAAAATTATATTTTATTTTTACAACTTTTTTTTTAATATATTTTTTTTTTGATAAATTTTTTTTTATTTTTATATTATTTTTATTTTTCCTTCTTTTTATTATTTTTATTAATTTTTTTCATATTACTTTTATTATTTTTTTAAATATTTAATTTATTAATTTATTTTTTATTTTTTTGTAATTTATTTTTAATTTATTATTTCAATATTATTATTTTGTTTTAAAATTTTTATTTTTTATTTGTTCATTTATTTATTTATTTTTAACTTTATATAATTTTTTATATTTTTATATAATTTTTTATATTTTCATATAATTTTTTATATATTTTTAAATTATATTTTATTTTTATAAATTTTTTTTAAAATATTTTTATTTTATTTTCATAATTTTATTTTAGTGTTTTATATTATTTTTATTTTTCCTTCTTTCTATTATTTTTATAATTTTTTGTTGTATTTTTTCTTATTATTGTCTTCTTCGATTCGATAACGATTAGACAAAAAAAATCCGAACTTGCTAAGAATTCAAGACGAATTCATTGCGTTTATTGTGTAGCTGTGTAAATACACATTTGTTGGATTAATGGAAAAATACAAGGCTATTTTTAAATAATAACTGTACAAAATAATTACTTGCAACTTCTGATAAGCATAACAAGTGCCGATAGATAAGCGCTGCGTAATTGCAACCAAAGATGGGTATTCAGTGAAAAAGCCAACAGCTCAACAGCTGAACTGACTGTCAATAATAAAAATCGCCTAGAGTGTGAATAAAATACTTATATACATATTTATGTACGCGTACATGCAAACACATTGCAATTTTACTACAATTTTTCCACACAAAAAATGACGGTGGCAATTTTCAAGCTGAAACTGAGCAGTAGTATTTGAACAGCTTGTCAGTTTCGCTGCCACACCAGCACGGCTACCCGGCAACCCGGCAACCCGCCTGTGATGGTGTCGTGTGACATACCAGCGAAATAGCGAAACTGTGAAACTGTGAAAAAGCAGCAAATGTCAATCATTGGGCAACGCACTCAATAGGCAACAACGGACGACACAAGCACAGCAGTGGTATAGGCGCTACACTAAGTACACTAAACTATACCGGTACATACAACGCAACACAAATGACAGCGGCGACGAGGCAATAATCAGTCGTCCGCCACAGCCGTAGGCAGGCAAGCAAAACATTTTCTATTTGGACTGCATACGAATTAATGATGTGTGATTGTCTAAAAATAGCTGCAACTGGCAGCGAATGTGACAGCAAGTGTAGTAGCAATAACAACAACAACGACAACAATAACAAGTCTGTCGAGATAAATAGCAAAAACAGCTGCATTTTTAATAACATAAACAACAACAGCAATAGCAACAGCAATAACGAGTGTAATGTTGCAACGCTTTAATAGAGTTGTAAATGAATTTTATTTATTTAAAAAAAAAAAAAAAAAAATATCGTAAACCAACAGCAATTAAAAGCCCAAGGCAATTAGTTGTCCGGTCAGCAAGTAAACGATGCCAACCGTATGATGCAGCCCAACGGATGCACACTCAACAATCTACTAATCTAAGGTTTGTTGGTCTAACGTTCGCTTGAACGACGATTAGCAATTGCAATAAATTTTCCGTTATGTCCATTATTACCCATCAGTTATCAGCAAATATGTACATATGTATGTATAGATAAGCGCACCCCCAGCTAGTCCACATGCATTCATTTCTGCTTCCATCGGAGATTTTCGATCCACTAACAAAAATCCTTTGTATTGTTGCTAATGGGAGAGCTCAAAATACATACATATGTATGTACATTTGTAATAATTGATGAATTTTGTAAAAAAAAATTCCACTGAGATTGGCGATAAATGCAATGAGATTGATAAGCAATAGGGCAAGCGCTTAGAGCTCGATTTGCATGTGCTTTTCCAAGAGAATATTTATGCCAAATAAAACTGCCTACAATGATGTTGTAGATCTTTCAAAATTTCAAAATTTCGATACTCCATTAGCCCAGAGAGAAATGGCATTTCACTAATGGAAAATTGGGCTGTTTACGAACGCTGTTGAATACGTGCTGATACTGGAAACTCATTATGCAGTGGCTCACCTCTCAGCCTGAATTTTGGTTGGCACTTCAGCCTTGCTCAAACAATTATGGAGGCCAATCTCGGCGGTTCAGACGAAACGCTCCTAATAAGCTCTAAAAAAAAAAAACTTACTACAGAGGATGGGGACATGTGTTCACGCAAATGAGGAAAGTTTTTGTCTGTCATTCATTCACCTGAGAGTGGTCAGAAACGATTCTTTTACATATGATTCAAGCAGCTCACGATCTTTGGCCTTAGAGCAAGTTTCCTTTGGGCAGTCAACAAGTCAAGATAAAGTGAAAAGGCTTCCAGTTTTTTGAGCCCACACCTAATTTTGAAGGTGGCTCTGCCCAGCTGTTTAATGTCTGCGAAAGGGCGAACGAAGGTGGATCCCTATAAAGAATTTGTATTGGATTTGTTGTGAGGAAGAGACTCCGTCGTTGAGTCCTGACATTCAGGGAAAGAAGGACGATGTGAGCAAAGAGGCATTTTTCCAAGCACCTAGCATGCATCTATGAGCGTTACCTCCGCCACGATTTGAAAATCGTGCTGGGTGGTTTTAACGCCAGAATGGGTAAAGAAGATATCTCAGGTTGAACGACTTCGCTAAGACCCAAAATATGATTGTCTGCAGCACCGGATTCCACATTCATCATTAACCAAATCGATCACCGACGTAAGGTATGTATCCAGTGTTCTGCATGTGCGTACGTTTCGAAAACCTAAACTTGACTCGGAACACTATCTTGTAACAGCAAAGATATGCACCGAACAGCGAAGAATGCTCGCCAGCAAACACAAGAAAGTTTCGACGTCGAAAACCTGGTGTAGTGTCTCGTCGGACGAGTACAACACCCACTCAGTCGGCTCTCGCAGTTTTCGAAAGAAGGGTTTTGCGTAAGATTTATGGTACTTTGCGCATTGGCAACGATGAATACCACCGCATAACGACATAGTTCAAGGAATGAAGTCTACTTTGGTATGAATCATGTCTTCCCTATGAGCGAAAATCCGATGTAGACACCTCTAGATTATTAAGTGCAAATTCTAGATATTCTTCGCTGTTCGTCCACATTCCTTTAACTTGAAACGGTTGATTTTCAAGGGTTGCGCAATGAAACCTCCCGCATTTTTAATGTAGAGCTTAGATAGTCTGTTCTGTGAACATATTCACTCTAACTGGAACTGTAGGGTTCTGACCTTTAACAAAAAAAAGAGAGAATTTCGTCTTTCTCGGGAAAAGAGAAACTGAAAACTTTTCTTACTTAAGTTATTAACGACCAAAAACGTCTGCAGATGATTCCAGAGTTCTGGTCCTCTGAAAGTACGATCTAGCACGTTTCAGGGAATCTTTGTTTTGTAGGAAAATTTCTGCGATTTTTCCCGATTACATGTAAAATATATAAATAAAATTTTTGCAAATAACGATTACTGACGTTTTGTTGTTTTGAACGAAACTAGGCATTGAAGATGACGGAACGCCGAAACCGGTTTGTCGAAAAACCAAAATTGACAAGGAATGACGGAAAATCGTTCCATTATAAATCATTAATGATGTTCTTAGAAGGGCTGTGACCGCTTTGAATATTTTATTTTATTAAAAATAAATATTAAAAATATAATCAATTTCACAATGTCGGCTAAAAAATGAAAGATAAGTGATGAATTGTTAAATTTAAAAATACGACTAATTGTTTCAGAAAAAAAAAATGTATTTCTATTATTGGAATTCGTTACACAATAATTCAATGCGTTCTCCAACAATTAAACATTCATATTGACACCTCATAAACTTGAAATAAAGCACCTTAAGCGATCATTCATCAAAAAAAAAAAAAAAAAAAAAAAAAAATATATATATATATATATAAATAAAATATAAAATATAAATAAATAAAAACCTGAACACACCCCTCTGCACAAAGAAGTGTAACAAAGGTAGTTGAAAACTTGAAAGCCGAAAAATAAATTGTGACAGCTCGACAACTTACGATTGTCAGAAGCCACTTTGCGCCGATTAATCAATTCTTGACACATTAAAAATCGTGAAAAAAACTAAACTTTTCTTTGTTCCGCCCATTTAAAGGTAAATGTAAAGAAGAACACAAAAACAAATAGTATTTTACGTGTATCTTGCATGTGAGATTATACACTTGTCTTCCACATACATATGAAGCGGTTGTGTGGATCAGAGCTTATGTATGTAATAATGTATTAAAAAATTGAAATTCTTTGAGTGGTTGGTTTCTTGAACTGTCATATGATTCGCGTGATTGTGACAAACGATTTGCTTGCTGTTAAGTGTATTTTTTCTGTTTACAATAACACAAACGCTTTGATATTTGAGCAAGTGTAAAAGAATCATTGCCAAACTAGAAAAAAAAATTATAAAAAATTTGAAGAAAAAAAACTCTTAACATTTTTGTATTCGCATATGTACGTATGTATTTCAAATAACACTTATCACACATTCTCTTATTTCTTATTTTGCATACAAATTTCGATTTTTTTTAGCCAATAAATGTCATCGCATCGTGTGACAACTATTTGTATTTCCAAAACCAAATTCAATAAATTCGAGTAATCGCCAGTCAAAGGTAATTTAATGCGATATTGCTTTTTACACATTTTATTGTGTTATTGGCATTTCAAACCTTATTTACATATTTAAATTTTGTGCAATTTTTAAAATTAAAAAAAAATTTTAATATATTTTTTTCCCAGAAGATTGCTAGTTTTTTCATTAAATTCCTATTTAAAAGAATTTTATATATATATTCCTTTCAAATAAATAACACTCGTAATCAATTTGGAAAGACGTTGGATTTAATATTTTTGAATGAGATCTCGTCGTTTTCTCTAAATCGCTGTAATCCCATCGTTCTGTCTGAATATCCTTCTAATTTAAAATGTCCGATAAATGTTTCAAAACCACAAAATACTCGTTTTTTTACTCAAAAAAGCAAATTATATTAATCTTGTTTGTCATCTACGATTTCCTGGCCAATGTACAATGGTGTTGCAGAAGAAAGTGTTTCTCATTTCATAAGTGTTTTACATTCAATCTTTAGACAGTGTACACCTAGAGCAAATACACTAACTCCTACCACATGCGCCCTTATGGTTCAATGCGAAATTGAAGTACTTGAAAAGTCAAGAGACTAGACTATTCAGGCTCTGTAAAAAGTCCAGTAAAGTTTCTGACTACTTTTCTTATTCTATAATTAGACAAAAGTATAATATTGCTACAAAAAATATATGACTAGAATTTTATTTCATTTCATTTCATTTATTTATTACAGCTTATTTTAAGCCTAGCTTATACCTATTTAAATTATAAATCTATAGTTTCGTTAATTCGAAACGAAAACGTATGGCTTTCCATCATCTATGAAAATGAATGATGAAATTTCTAGTGATTTTTATGAAATCGCAGATATGTTCGCAAACTCTTTCGAATCTAATTATGCGCCGAGTACACTTCTAACCACACAATCTGTTTCTTACCCTTACAAATTATCTTCCTTTGAAAATTTTAATGCTATTATAACTGACCAACCAGTTCACTCAATGTCATCAATTATTGCCACATCACAACACGGTTTTGTAAAAGTAAGTCCATCTCATCGAACCTACTGAAATTCACTACTCATGCCAGTAAGGTTTTAAAAAAAATTTTTCGAACCGATGTTATTTATACTGATTCCGGTTAAGCATTTGACAGGGTCTTACATTCAATACTTCACTATAAACTCGATAAGTTTGGGTTTCCTCCATCCTTACTCAAATGAATTTCATCATAATTGACAGGTAGAAAGCAAGAGTAATTTTTAACTCTAGTACTTCACGTCAAATATCAGTAACACCTAGTCTATGTATTGGCCCCTTCCTATTCCTTTTATTCATCAAATATCTGCCAAATGTCATTCAGATGAAGTCAATCTCTTTAAATCAGTTCGTTCTATAGAAGATAGAGACCACTTGCAACTTGACCTAAAAGGTGATCCCTTTAGAGTTCTCTGCTTTTTTTTTATTTTAAAAACTCAAAAAATTCAACTTTAATGGGGAATGTTTATTATCATTCGAAAGAACATTCTTTGTCATTTATCTCTTTCACATGTTGGCCGGCTACGTCTCAGAAGGTCCATCCATCCGAGAGCACTTCGACTGGTAACTGGCGAATAACACGCGTGATGTTTTGCTCCGAGGCCTGAATCGGAGCGGAATTGTCCGCATAAACTCCAGATCTCACATATCCCCACAGGAAAAAGTGAAAAGCTGTAATATCACACGACATTGGTGGTCAATTGACCGGTCGAAACGTTAAATTATCTGATCACCGAAATGTTCTCTCAATAAATCTATTGACTGATGCGACTGTGCGGAAAGTGGTGCCGTCTTGTTGAAACCAAATGTCGCAGAGATCACGAGCTTCAATTTCAGGCATCAAATAATCGGTTATCATAGCGCGATAACGGTCGCTATTGACGGTTACGTTCTCACTGACATCAGTTTTGAAGAAATATCCACCGGCTCACAAACCATACCAAACCGTTGTTTTTTCTGGATGATATGGCAGCTCTTGAATCCATTCAGGTTTCTCTTCGCCCCAAATGTGGCAATTTTGCTAATTTACATATCCATTGAGACAAAATCCGCCTCATCGATGAAAAAAATTTGGATCTTCTTGGAACTTTGCAAGAGCCCATAGAGCGAAGCGATGTTGCTTGGGAAGGTCGAGCGACTTCAGTTCTTGCCATAGCCGTATTTCGTACGCTTTCGATATAAGATTTCGACGTAAAATGCGCCAAGTTGTTCCCTACGTCAGTCAGAGTTGCTGCGAACGGCGCCGAATCGACTCTCCACGGTCTTCGTGTACACTCTCAGCTACGCCCGCTATATTTTCCTCACTGCGTGCTGGACGTGGTCTATTCGGTCGAATATTATCCAATAATGAATGCTGGGTCTCAAGATGGGTGACGATGTTGCGAATCATACGCTCAATAGGCCGAATATGTTGACTTTTTTTCAGTTATTTACTATTTTGGAAATCAATATTTTGTCTCAGCAGTTTTCCATTTGTAATGAAAAAATGCAGTTTTTAAAAAATATTAATTCTATTATCAATATTTTTCTGCCATAGCTGTGTAAATGTATTACAACATATTTCAATTTTGCCCAACTCTGTTGCACATACACGCCTGTGATTCATGAAACATGTTTATTTACGAACTTCAATATCATATTTCATGTCAAACATACATGACGACTTTGTCAGTTTTAATATTTTTTGAAATTTGCATAATGCTGAAAAACGATAAGCATTATATTTGCGTTTCATATTTCAGTCATAAACTATTAATGTTCTAACTTTTATGAATAATCGCAATCTCTTTATGGTATTACATTTGACTGGTAAGAGGTTTTAATTGGCGCCACAAATAAAGTTGGTTTCGAGATTAATGTTAAGCGTTGGTGTCGACTACATAGGGTTATGCAATCTGTGTAGTTTCATAATTAAACATAGATAAATTCTGCTAGCTCTGGTATATTAAAGTTTTTTTCTTATTATTTTAAATAATTTGTGTGAATTTTAAGCCTTAAGAAGAATAAATGAAAAAAATAAATATTGAAATAATGTCTCAAACATTATTCATCTTGATTTTAGTACAGCTTAAGCTAAGAACCATAAAAAAATTTTGTATAATCGATGCATAATTGTAACATAAAAAGATTTCGAAGTCCACAAGACACTATTGAAATTAAAATTTCTTTCGAAAATAACATATGTACATATAATCTGTGCTAGAAAATAAAAGAGAATTTTAAATAAGTATAAAAAAATTAAATTAAATTAAATCAGTTTCTGTATAAAGGGTTTATTTATGCAAAAGCCTTTTTTTGACAGATCACGCGTGAGTCGTGTCAAGCTTTCGTGTTATTTTTGTTCAGTATTGTTTGGCATTTTATCATGAAAAGTCGTACGTCCGAACAACGTTTACAAATCAGTCAACTTCATTACGAAAATTCACGTTCTGTACAGAATGTGTTTCGCGCGCTTCGCTCAACTTAATCGGCCTACTGAGCGTACTATTCGCAACACCATCACGAATATTGAGACCCAGTCTTCATTATTGGATAATATTCGACCGAATAGATCACGTCCAGCACGCGGTAAAGAAAATATAGCGACCGTAGCTGAGAGTGTACAAGAAGACCGTGGAGAGTCTATCGGAGCCGTTCGCAGCAACCCGGACTAACGTATGAAACGATTTGCCGCATTTTACGTTGAGATCTTAAATTGAAAGCGTACAAAATATAGCTGCTGTGCAAGAACTGAAGTCTCTCGACCTTCCCAAGCGACATCCCTCCGCTCTATGGACTCTTGAAAAGTTCCAAGAAGACGTTTTCGAGCCAAATTTTGTTCAGCGTTGATGCCTCAATGGGTATGTAAACAAGCAAAATTGCCATATTTGGGGCGAAGAGAAACCTGAAGAGATTCAAGAGCTGCCATTTCATCCAGAAAAAACAACGGTTTGGTGGTTTGGTGTGGTTTGTGGTCCGGTGGAATCATCGGTCCATATTTCTTCAAAAATGATGCCGGTGAGAACGTAACCGTCAATGGCGGCCGTTATCGCGCCATGATAACCGACTATTTGACGCCTGGAATTGAAGCTCGTGATCTCCGCGACATTTGGTTTCAACAAGACGGCGCCACTTTCCACACATCGCATCAATCAATAGATTTATTGAGAGAACACGTTTTGGGCCGGTCGATTGGCCGCCAAGATCGTGTGACATCACACCGTTAGACTTTTTCCTGTGGGGATATAAAAAGTCTAAAATCTCTGCGGATAATCCCGCTTCGATTCAGGCCTTGGAGCAAAATATCACTCTTGTCATTCGCCAGTTAACAGTCGAAATGCTCAAACGAATCATCGTAAATTGGACTCAACGGATGAACCTTCTGAGACGTAGCCGCGGTCAACATTTGTAAGATATAATCTTCAAAAAATAACAGCCAAAGAATGATCTTTCGAATGATAATAAACATTCCCCAATAAATTTGAATTTTCTGCGTTTTTTTTCTTTAGAAAAGTTGAGAACCTCGAAATGGATCACCTATTAATACCAAAATTCAGTAACTGACTTAGATGAATATCTGAGATCTTTTTCCCTTACGTCAGACACCATATTTGTGCTTACCACAGGATACTTACTATTACAAAAAAAAAAACGAAATATATATATATATATATATATAAATAATCGTTCATCGTTTCAAAGGATCCAAGGTCCACAATTTCAGTCTGACTTTTCAACATTGCTTTAAAATTATTTAAAAACTGTTTAATTTCTTTCGAAACCAAACAGGATGCAACGAACAACTAAGGAAAACATTAAGTAACTCGGAGACAGCAAGCTTTTGCGAAAATGTCTTAGGTGGAGGAGAGAGGAGGCGAAAAAAGACAGCAGTGCCCTCTCCAGATGTTATATGCTAATTGAAGCCTGTAGCCCGGGCTCATGAATTGGTGCTTTGGTGTGGTAGATCAGGGACTACAAACTTCCAAACCATTGCTAACATTGCAATGGAAACCTTTGCAGCGAAATCCGTTGTAAAATTTGTGGCATTAAGTGATTATTTTTGTGAAAGCCTTCGAGAAAAAAAACTCAATATGCAAGGCGAGTGTAGAAAAAATACTATATACGTCCACACTTTACCCGAGAAAAGAAGGTTTCAAGGTGAACTAGGTCTCAGGCAAATCTTCAAGTTGCACAAAGAAGCAGCAAATGCGTTCTAGGCCACAAGGGCATTGTGGAGAACGAATTAGTTGATGAAGTTGCTAAAAACACCATTCATCTGGCGACCGAACCATGTAAATGAAATATGAAAGAAGCTAAAGACTTCGCATAATGAAATTTCCGAGAAATCTTAAGGACATGTGAGATCGTCAAGACTAAACGCAAAGACTGCGGAGGAACCATATTTTATTCACGCGATTTCGAAAGGACTGCATGCAGTTGTAGCTCAGTCCACGTAAGCGTGCCGTTGAAACAACTCCTCTGTTACCGTTTGACCTTACTTCTTAAAACGGAGCTTCGAGGTTTCGACCTTGTCTGTTCAAGTGACAATATGAAGTTTTAAAATTTTAATGATTTTCAGTTTTAATTTAATTATATTTTTGAAATTATTAGAATTCGATGTTGCTGTCGTCGCAGCGGCTAGCTAACCCCACCTATCAGGATCAGGTAGGTTTAGTCTTAGTATGGAGATCATTAAAGGTGCTGATCCGATGGGTAAGTCGGATACAATCCAAACTTTATCACAAACCGATTCCCTGTTTCAGTGTCTTTTGTTGTTAGGGGTTAGGTGGGTTTCAGACGTTAAAAAAAAAGGAATTTTCACTATTTTTTTATATATACAATCATGCATTTTATTCAAGCAATTTACCATATCACTTACACTTTTAAACAATATTTTGTGAAATTTTTATTCAAAAATTCCGAAAACTCAGCCGTTGGTACCTCATCTCTCTTAATTTCTCAAAAGAAAATGCTCTCGCCGTGGACAGCATAACTCATTTTGGGTTCATCTAAAATCAAAACACCAAAAATATTTCGTTGGTACATGGATAAATCTCGTTACTGAGCGAAGGAAAAGAAAAAAATTAAAATTTGAATTTTTGACAGACTTTGAACCAAAAAAATAACACATTTTTTGATCAAATTTTCGCCATGCATTGGCTCGAAAAAAATTTTTGTAATAAAAAAAATCCTCCCTTCAATGACTAGATATAATTAATACAAAGATGTGTGCGAAATTTGGACAAAATCGCTTCATAACTATTCGAGAAATCGTGTCCACTCACTTCAAAAATAGAATTTTGAGATAAACGCGTTTAAAGTTTCAAATTGACACGACATGGCCTGATAGACGGAACTAAATTTAACTCTTAGAATTTTACTCTGATCTTTTTGAAATTGTAGGAGAATATTTTAAACATATTTAACAATTTAACAAGAGAGAAAGAATTGATTTTTATTTTAATTTTCAAACCCCCAAAACATAACATTAAAATTTTTGCTATTGTTGTATTTTTGCTCACACTTGCAACACGGTACACTTAAATCTCACTTTCATAGCAATATTGCTCTCCCTTTCACTCTAAAGTACAACAAAATTTGTACGGTGGCACATTTCCCTAGATAAGTGAATTTTTATTTGAATATATATGTTATATATATGTGTGTATATTCGTAATTGGCGCTTTTCGATCGCACTCCTCCTCCACATAATTTTATATAATACTCGTGCAAGAAAATGCTATTGTGTTGTGTTGCTGTTGTACACTTTTCTAGTAATAATTTATGGCACTTTTATTTTCATTTTTTGCGTTTTTTTGTGTGTGTGTTATTTTTGTTATTTTTGTACATAAAAATTTCCTTGTCTCGTCTGCGTCTAATTCAAAATTGGAACGTTGCCCGAAAACTTATTGCGACATAATCACACAAAAAATATCTCTATTTGTTATTGTGTATATTTATGTATTTATTGTGCACATTAATATTGTTCGTGGATAAGTGGTATATATGTACATATGTATCGATCTCTAAATATAGTGGTTTGCAACTCTTGCGGCTTTATGCAAAAATAATGTGTGCAAAGTATGCATTCCTTGACATGGTAGTGCACTAGGTTCGATTTAAAAAAAAAAAAAAAAAAAAATAAATGTAAAAAAATCAACTATAATGTTTAAGAAAAATGTCAAAAATAAAAAATAAATTAAGAAAAAAAATAGACATAAAAATGAAAATGTGCTACAAATTCATACACGAGTGTATTTTGAAAATAATGAGAGCGAAATTTTTCAGATATATGAAATGCATTTTCGTTGTTTGATTTTATAAAAACAAATTGTGTTTTTATACTCAAAATGCTTCGCTTATCTTGAACTAAAATAATTTTTTTTATGTATTTTCGGCAGGAAATATACATATGAAAGGAAATGGAAAGGCATCTCAGTTTGACATTGATTTATTAATGCAGTTGTTGACCCCACTTTTTGCTGTTATTGACCTCAAAATGTTAATGGTTTTGTTTTTCACTTTTTTATTATTGGTATTTTATTTTATTAAAAGTTAAAACGCAGTTTAAATTTTTATAGGCACATTCGCTCGCTCAACACAGATTTAGCTTTTAAGAGTAAATGGAAAAGTTGAAGAAGATGCCCACAACGGTAGAAAAATTTCGTTAAATGTTATGAAGTTTTTTTTAAACAACAACACTAATATCTCGAGCAATTTGTATGGGAACTAGAGTATTTTACTAGCTTAACGGTAAGCATTTAATTTAAAAAAATCTTTCCGTAAAAGAATCCAACTCGCTTTACATGTCTTAACCATTTTTATTATCGCTTATTAAGAAAAATTTGGAGTTTCTTTAATGAAATATAAACGCTCTGTAGACTGTTAGCTGGCTTTGAAGTGCCATAAAATAAATAAAATATTTTTTATTCCTTAGGGCAAATTAAAGCGTGATTCATTTCGAGGTTCCTTACCTTTTCAAAGAAAAAGCACAGAAAAATTATTCAAATTCACAGAAAAGAAAAAATAAAAAAATAAAAAAATTCAAATTTGATGGGGAAAGTTTATTATCATTCGAAAGAACATTCTTTGGCATTTATTTTTTGAAGATTATCTCTTTCAAATGATGGTCGCGCCTACGTCTCAGATGGTCCATCCGTTGAGTCCATTTTTCGATGACTCGTTCGAGTATTTCGACTGGTAACTGGCGAATGGCACGCGTGATGTTTTGCTCCAAGGCCTCAATCGAAGCGGGATTGTCCGCATAGACTTTAGACTTTAGACTTTACATATCCCCACAGAAAAAAGTCTATCGGTGTGATACTACACGATCTTAGTGGCCAATCGACCGGCCAAAAACGTGAAATTATCTGCTCATCGAAGTGTGCTCTCAATAAATCCTTTGATTAATGCGATGTGCGGGAAGGGGCGCCGTCTTGTTGAAACCAAATGTCGCGGAGATCACGAGCTTCAATTTCAGGCCTCAAACAGTCGGTTATCATGGCGCGATAACGATCGCCATTGACGGTTACTTTCTCACCGGCATCATTTTTGAAGAAATATGGACCGATGATTCTACAGGTCCACAAACCACATCAAACAGTTATTTTTTTCTGGATGAAATGGCAGCTCTTGTATCTCTTCAGGTTTCTCTTCGCCCTAAATGTGGCAATTTTGCTTGTTTACATACCCATTGAGCCAGAAATGGGTCTCATCGCTGAACAAAATTTGGCTCGAAAACGTCGGACCCTCTTGGAACTTTTCAAGAGTCCATAGAACGAAGCGATGTCGCTTGAGAAGATCGAGCGCGAACGGCGCCGAATCAACTCTTTACGGTCTTCGTGTGAATGCTGGGTCTCAATATGGCTGATGGTGTTGCGAATAGTATGCTCAGTAGGCCGATTATGTTGACCATAATGTTGAGTGAAGTGCGCGAAACACATTCTTTACAGAACTTGAATTTTCGTAATAAAGTTGAATGATTTGTAAACGTTGTTCAGGCGTAAATCTTTCCATGATGAAATGTCAAATAATATTGAAAAAAAAAAAGATAACATGACAACTTGACACGACTCACGCGTAATCTGTCAATAAAAAGCTTTTGAATAAAGTACCCCTACTTGGTTCACCCTTTTTACAGAAACTGATTAGATATTTTTATTTATTTTTTATACTTCAACGTAATATTCTCACGGAAAACTAATCAATCGTGTCAACACCTACTAATTTTCCACACCTACAACCAGCTAACAGCTGAAAAGTTATCGATTTCGATAATATTCATTAATCACTAATAACAGGCTTTATTATTTTCGTGGGTTGAACTAATTGATTTTTTTTTTTTTGGTTTGCTCATTTTAAACATTGATTTCAATAAAAAAAAGAGTTTAAAAATCAACTGAAAAAATAAGCGAATTTATTTCCTAAAAAAAATAAAATAAATATGTATGCGTAGTATGTGAACTTGCCTACTTTGCGCTGCCGTCATTTAACCTGCAGCAATTATAGCAAATTGCCGTACACAAAAAGAAAGGCCACGCCACGGAACACACCCAAGCGTTTACAGTATTTTTTTGATTAGTTCATTGGCAGTGAAGTAGAAATATTGTGATTTTTTACAGTGTTTTTTGTTGTTGTTGTTGTTGTTAGCTATGCGAAATTTCCGGAAAAAACAGTAGGAAAAGTGTACATATAAATAAATGTTATTTATTGCGTCAGCAATTTAGTGGCAAGAAGCGGTTGGAAACGAGTTGTGACCACTGATTTGGTGCGGTAAAATATTTATATACATACATAATACATACATATATTTAAATGGCTTTATGCACTTAAACGACAACACGTTGTAATAAAATAGCAGCAAAATATATACATACATATATATATCGTATATATTTATATATATATATATATATATATATATATATATATATATATATATATATATATATATATATGTAACAGCTTCTAGTAAATTATGTGTACTCGTATGCACTAGTTGCTTTACTTTGCACAGCCATATAGTAATAATAAAAGTAATAACAACAACAAAAACAACAACGACAACAACAAATATCAACAACATCATCAACGACAACTTAATTAACTGCATTGACTTAAATACCAACCCACTTAAGGTTTTAAGCAACCCCGCACCGCTCTCCACACACCACTACTCGACACGGCTGCGACCATAATGGCTGCATTGATTGTCGGTAATGAGCTTGTTCTGGTCTGACCATTCAGCTATGAGGTGATGGTGGGTGGGTGCTGACCGCAGTAGCAAAAAAATTATCAGGGCCAGTGGCATTCCAAAGGTTTGTAGGCTTAATGCAGTCGAGCAGCGTCATTGTGTTGCGCTCGCAGCGTTAAAACGTTTAATTAATTTTTGTTGTTGTACAACAAGTTTTAAATATATATATATATATTTGTCGCTTTATAACCGTTGAAGCGTTTGTTCGGCCGAGCTCCTCCCCGAATTTGTGGTTTTTGCCTTTTGATCTTTTTAGCAATAAATGGGAGTTTTTTTCTAAGTCGCCTCCACGCGGCCGCAGGTTTGTTATGAGGAGCTTTCATTCCATGTCAGAAATACACTTGGTGGGCTTGACATGCCCTGCCGAGGGGTGAACACAATTAGAAAAATTAATTTTCTTAATTTTTGGGTGTTGCTCGAACCTAGACTGGAGGCCAGTTCTGCCGTATTGTACAAGTATTATACAATGCTATGCACACGGCTATTGGGGCATTTAAATGAATTGGCATTAATTGCGCAACAACAAAGTGACAAACTGACATCCACGTTTGGTTAGATTTGTACGTTTGAGCTTGATTGTCGCCACTGGGACGACCTGAAAATTGTGCAGTGCGTGAAGCAGTTACAGTTTAATGAATTTTTCCGTGATTAATTTGTGCAACTTGAGTAAGCAGAATTTAAAATGACAACGTTTTTTCTTTAATACATTTCTGATATGAAAATTTTTGAAACAGTTTGAAAATTTAAATCGAATGAACCGCTGATCATAATATATTGCACACAATGTAATGATAAAATAATACTTTTAAAACGTAAAATAGTAAATTTCTGTAAAGAATGTGTTTCGCGCGCTTCGCTGAACTTATAGTCAACATCATCGGCCTAGTGAGCGTACGATTCGCAACAACATCATCCATCTTGAGACCCAGCATTAATTATTGCATAATATTCGACCGAATAGACAAGGTCCAGCAGGAAGTGTGCAAAATATAGTTGCCGTAGCTGAGAGTGTACACGAAGAACGTGGAGCGTCGATTCGATGCCGTTCGAAGCAACGCCGACTGAGGTATGGAACGCCTTGGCGCATTTCAGCGTCGAGATCTTAAATTGAAAGCATACAAAATACAGATTGTGCAAGAACTGAAGCCGCTCTACCTTCCCAAGCGACATCTTTTCGCTCTATGGGCTCTTGAAAAATTCCAAGAAGTCAAGTTTTGTTCAGCGATGAGGCTCATTTCTGGCTCAATGGATATGTAAAGAAGCAAAATTGCCGCATTTGGGGAGAAGAGCAACCTGAAGAGATTCAAGAGCTGCCATTTCATCCTGAAAAAACAACGGTTTGGTATGGTTTGTGGGCTGGTGGAATCATCGGTCCATAATTCTTCAAAAAAGATGCCGGTGAAAACGTAATCGTCAATGGCGATCGTTAACGCGCCATGATAACCGACTGTTTGAGGCCTGAAATTGATGCTCGTTATCTCCGCGACATTTTGTTTCAACAAGACGGCACCACTTCCCACACATCGCATCAATCAATGGATTTATTGAGAGAATACTTCGATGAGCAGATAATTTCATGTTTTGGGGCGGTCGATTGGCCATCAAGATAGTGTGATGTCACACCGTTAGACTTTTTCCTAAGGGGATATGTAAAGTCTAAAGTCTATGCGGACAATCCCGCTTCGATTCAGGCCTTGGAGCAAAACATCACGCGTGTCATTTGCCAGTTACCAGTCGAAATGCTCGAACGAGTCATCGAAAATTGGACTCAACGGATGGACTATCTGAGACGCCGCCGCGGCCAATATTTAAAAAGGGGAAATCTTCAAAAAATTAATGCCAAAGAATGTTTTTTCTAATAATAATAAACATTTTCCATTAAATTGGAATTTTCTGTTTTTTTTTTCGTTTAAAAAAGTAGGAAGCCCCGAAATAGATCACCCTTTTTATCGAACATATATATAGTATCTAATGCTATAACTTGCCAAGCTTAAATCCATTGCACACTAACAAAAACAACATTGTGTATCTTATTACACTCCACTCGGTTGGCAAAAATGTTTGCATTTATGTTAGTGTCATTGAGTGACGTGGAAAATTTATTTATTATGAAATAAAATTTTATGCGTTGAATTCATAGAAATTAGAAAAAAAAAGTTGATGTTGCGTTGGTTAAAAAACCCCAAAGCAACTTGACTGCATTCTCTTGAAATCGATGTTGTTTATGACTCAAATGTCGAGAGAATAACAGTTCATAGAAAACTGAATTGTTTGCGCGTGGAACTAAGCGCGACTTTAATGACACTGTCTTGGGTGTACACCATGAACACCAACAACAATGTGTTTAATATGAGCGTGGTGAGTGCTAGGGAATTTGCATTTGAATATGCATTCGAAGTCCAGACTTTCAAAACCCCGAGAATATAAAATGCCGAAAATATTTCTCCCGACAGCACCAATTAAGTGACTACGTTTTTATTCAAATTTTAATCTTTGCCACTGAGAAAATATTTTATTTCTGTTTTTTCTATTCATAATGGAAGAAACAGATATAAAACCCAGACAAAAAAATTAAAAAAATTTTTTTTTTATTATTTTTATACTTTGAATTTTTTTTGTCGGGATTCTTTTTGTCCAGAATTTTATTGTCTGTATTGTGTGGGGTCTGGATTGTGTTGTGTCTGTATTATATTTTGACAGGATTATGTGTGACTCACAAGAAAATAATTTCAAAATCATAGAACAAAAAAAAAATCAGTCCATGCCGATGTTCTTATACCTTTCATGAACATATAAAATTTATTGCAAATCCCAAAATTCAATTTATGTGATTTTCGGTGTCAATATTAACTTGCATTCGCGTCTGAGAATACCAAATTTCATGCTTTTATATGGCGGATTTTAGACCCAAAACCTCATATCTGAACCAATCGGTTGTAAGGGGAACTATAGGTTTTATTTCGAAGATTTTCAGTGTCAATATTAACTTGAATTCACTTGTGTATCATACCAAATTTCACACACCTAGACACCTTTCTGGCGGATTTTCGACGAAAAATCTCATCTCTGATTATATGAGGGTTATATGTTATAGTGGTTCAATCTAGCCGGTACCGACAAATTATAGTATAAATACAAAAACACATTTGCGTGCTCAATTTGTGCGTTTATCCCTTGGAAAATTTCTCGGTTACAACAATTCCTTGTATGCAGAACCGTAAGGCCTGAGCTTGCGAAAGTATTGGCGCTCAGGTTTGTCAGCTGCGAAACTCCAAAAGTTGTGGTTCTTTCGCCTGCTCTAGGCAGTAAACCAATTCAGAAACATGGAAGAGGGCAAACATGGGATGCAGAGTCATAGTGTATGTGATGAATTTGACGATTATAGTGAAAGGAAATTGTAGACAATAGGCTCGGTAGTGGAATGTACTCAAAAGAACTTGAGATTAGCAAGTATTTCTGGCTACCGCACTTCTACGTATAGTATTTGCCAAGCGGAACTGGCGTCCACATATGATACTGTTATTTGTCAAAGTCTAATTGTACTCTCGATAAATTGTATCAAGCCAAGCCGCACCAAGATCTACCAGAAACAGTAGAGATTCCACGCACCGCACTAAATGTGATGACTAAGCAGTTCTCTCTGAACCTATTATGGGTGGGTGCCAGAACACAGTAACTTGCCATATAACGAGAATGCGAACGAGCTTGCACAGTGGGGCACTATAGACCATTCCAAAAGAGTCTGCGCCTACCACTCTTCATTTGTAAGCTCAATATATGACAGTTATTAGCTGCAGTTGCAAATTCAAGATGGAAGCAACTCAATCATTGCAATGTGACTACTGTAATGTGGCAAACATGGAATAAAAGAAGGTCGAGGGAGGTTATCTCGCTAAAATAGGAAAATATCTACAATGTTGGATCTTTTTATGAGACATCTTCTATTTAACGGACACGCAGAGCGACTGGAAGTAAAGAGATGGAAGAACCTTTGGAGCCTTAAGGCACTTCTTTTGCGCATGTCCTACGCTTTTGATGAGTAGGTTGCAGTCTCTAAAAGCAGGTACCTTTGGAGTCTTCAGCGACCTTCATTGTAGGCTCAAAGCTAGGACAATTACTCAGTTTTGCTAACTCCACATATTGGTTGAAATAGCAGGTGGGTGCGAAAAACATCCTCGGTAGTTTCACAATGGACTTATTCGATGGCCTATAAGAGCTGATGCCAAGCGGCCACTTCAACATGATCTAACGCCTTTTTATAGTACTTTTAATTTACTTTTTTTTTAGTTAATTTTTAATTTTATTTTTTGGTTTTTTTTTCTAGTTTTAAATTTTCTTAATTTATAATTTTTTTTCTGGTTTTAAAATTTCTTAATTTTTATTTTTAGTTTTAAATTTCATGTTTTTTATTTTATTTTTTTCTAGTTTTAAATTTCATTAATTTTAAATATTTTTTTTGGTTTTAAAATTTCGAATTTTTTTTTAGTTTTAAATTTCATTATTTTTGATTTTTTTTTTAGTTTTAAGTTTTATAATTTTTAATTTGTTTTAAGTTTTAAATTTTCTAATTTAATGATTTTATTTCTTTCTGGTTTTAAAATATTTTAATTTTAATTTTATTTTTAGTTTTGAATTTCATATTTTTGAATTTTATTTTTTATTTTTAAAATTTCCAAATTTCTTTTTACTTCTAAATTTCATTATATTTTATTTATTTTTTTTAACTTTGCAATTTTTAATATTTTAAGTTTTAAATTTTCTAATTTTATGATTTTATTTTTTTCTGATTTTAAAATTATCTAATTTTTATTTTTATTTTTAGTTTTAAATTTCATATTTTCGAATTTTTTTCTAGTTTCAAATTTCATATTTTTTATTTCTATTTTTGTTTCTGGTTTTAAAATTTCAAATTTTTTTTTAGTTTTGAATTTCATTATTTTTGAATTTTTTTTTTTAATTTTAATTTCATGAGTTTTAAATTTTTTTTAGTTATAAATTTCATAATTTTATGATTTTATTTTTTCTGGTTTTAAAATTTCCAAAAATTTTTTTAGTTTCAAATTTCATAATTTTTAATTGTTTTTTATTTTTAAAATTAAATTTTTTTTATTTCTTTTTTTTTTGTTTAATTTTTTTTTTCTAGTTTTATTTTTCACAATTTTTATTTTATTTTTATTGTTTTTTGTTTCTTAATGGGAGGCCGTCAATCTTGCTCCAAAACTCTTTCAATAATGAGCTTGCCTGAAGCTCTTCAGTTTCTTATAATTTTTATATTTACAAACGTTTGTTTCATTTTTAACTTGCTTTTAGACTTTTTTTTATTATTTTATTCAAGTATCTTTAATTTTCTATTATTTTTTTTAATATAATTATTTTTTTACGTTTTCTAATTTTTATTTTTATTTTTATTCATTTTAATTTTTATTTTAATTTTTATTTTATTTTTTCTTCTATTTTTTTGTTAATTTTTTTATATTTATTTTTTTTTTATTAAATTTATATTTTTTTTCATTTAATTTTTTTTATATTTTTTGTTTTTTATTTTTATTTTTATTAATATATAAAAATATAATATTTTAAACGACGTTCAAGCCCATACGTTAGAAAATAGAAATTATTACAATATATTAAATATTTTTTTTTAGTGTATAGCTTAAGCATATGCCTAATGAAGTATGTGTGAACAACAGGTTCTCCAACTGTAGCAGACACAGACTACAGACTACTTAACAAACACATTAAATAAGTATTACTTCCGTCAGTGCAAATAAGTCATGTGTTCAAAAGCAATTATTATTTTGTCACATATTTCTGAAAAAAAAAAAATTTATTGGTACATATATATTATATGTATATATATTTAACTAGTTTTGTGCAAATATGCCATATATGCGCAATTTATTATGTTTGTAAAGCTGTATCAATTTGCTGCCTAAGTGTTGTTCTTGTGACAGCGCGTACCACTATATGCTGACTGCTGGCAAAAAATTGGCATATATATATATATATATATATGTATATAGTAAATAGTTATTTATCAAAAGATACGCAGCAAACTTTCGCTCCCATTATATCACTCATACGCCTGGGTGTTCTAAAGGCGAAGAAGGAAGAAAAATGTTTTTAAAATTATTTCTCTAACTCACGACCTCTTCAGCACTTTGACTGTCATTTATTGATTTTAACTACGTAAAATATTTAATTAACTCAGAGAACTCAATGAAATTTTAAGTGAATTTTTTTATATTTTGCATTATTCGCGTTCACACTCAGGTATTATTTGATAGCTCAACCGCAAAAAAAAAATACTTTTGTTCTTTGTATACGCTCGGTGTGTGTGTGCAGAATTTAAAAAAGAACGGAAAAGTGCTTTAAGCAACACTTCACTTCACGTGCCGCTATTTTTTATATATTTTATTCGACTTTTGCATAACAATTTGACTGATTTGTTGCTTTGGACTGTCAGTCAATGCGTAATAAAATTGAATTTCTTCAATAAAAAAAAATTATATATATATATATATATATATATATATATATTTGGAGCAGTTGACGTTGAATTAAAAACATAACGCGTAATATTTTTTGATCTCAACTAGTGGAAAAAAAATGGTAGAAAACACTTAATAATTTAAATTTAAGATTATCACCGTTAAGTAATCGGCTAAGTTGGCAGTATATGAGATGGTTATCTTTATACCATATTTATATTATTAATGTTAAGCAACTACATACAGCGGCAGCCGCAATAGCCAAGTGGTTAGCATGGCGTCCCGCCATTCAGAAGGCCTGGGTTCGAGTAGTCCAGATTCGAACAATATCCAAAATTATAGAAAATTGTTTTTCTAATTGCGGTCGCCTCCCCGGCAGGGCATATCAAGCCCATCGAATGTATTTCTGATATGAAATAAAAGCTCCTCATAAAAATCCAGTGGCCGTTCGGAGACGGTTTAGAATATACTGTAGGTTCCTCCATTTGTTGGTAGAGAAAACATCAAGACGCAAAAGCACAAATTGGAGGAGGAGGAGCTCGGCCGAAAATCACTTTAGCGTTTACAAAGCGCCAAAAATACACAACTACATACATACACCTACACATTTATATATTTACATATCTGTGAATTTATTCTAATCAATCCATCGCATATATTAATTTTTTTCTTTTTTTCCATACAACTTGTGTTTATGGAAATTTTCAAGTATTTGATTTTTATTTTGTTTTTTTACATTTGTTTATTACATGTACGTGTCCAGTAAGCTAAGTGAATTTTTTAGAAATCTCAAAATTTTAAGTATTTTTTAGATAAGCTAGTGCTTATGAGCATGTGATTCTTTTGCGCATTTCTAATTTTGTTGGGGTTTTGGTTTGGAATTAATTCTGAAGTGCTTTTGTAGTCGTTTATTCAATGTATTTGTTTTTTTAATCATAATTTTTGTAATCTTTTCATAAAACTGAACTATTTTTATAGCTTATATTGTAAAAGCTGCGTTGCTGGGTCGCATAACAATTCTGGCTGCATAACTTTTAAGTGTCCCATACAATGAGCTTTAAGTTTAACTGACATATGAAGACGTACTTAAGTTTAGTTTGTAAAAAAAAAATTAATTATAAATTTTTGAAAATCCGTGTAGTTAAAGAGTTTTATTTTAATGCTTTTAAGCTTTTTTAGCTATGAAGTATTGATAGAAAGCTGTTTTTTTTAAATCAAAAGTTCTTATTTAAACTTTTTTTTAAATTATATTGAAAAATAATTGTTCTCATGACAAGCTTTTAAGCCTTAAGGCAGTTTTTCTTATTCAAACCTTATTTATAAGCTTTTTTTTTAGTAAAAATTAAGCACAATTGTTCTCTTGGTTAGCTTATTAGCTTTCTTAGCTGTGAAGTTTAGACGGAAAGCCATTTGCATTTATTTAAAACTTCTCATTTAAGCTTTTGTATTAATTACATTGAAAAAAATTGTTCTCGTGGCAAGCTTATAAGCCTAAAGCCAGTTTTTCTTGTTCAAAGCTTTTTTGTTTAATCTTTTTTTTTATAGTAAAAATGAAGCACAATTGTGCTTTTGCTATGCTTACTAGCTTTCTTAGCTATGAAGTATAGACAGAAAGCCGTTTTTGTTTATTTAAAAATTCTATTTAAGTTTTTATATAAATTATATTGAAAAATAATTGTTCTCGTGGCAAGCTTTAAGCTTCTTAGCTGTGAAGTTTAGACGAAAAGCCATTTGCATTTATTTAAAACTTCTTATTTAAGCTTTTTTTTAATCATTATAATTAAAAATAATTGCTCTCGTGGTAAGCTTTTAAGTCCAAAGGCAGTTTTTCTTTGTCAAACCCTTTTTATTTAAGCACAGTTGTTATCTTGTTATGCTTACTAGCTTTCTTAGCTATGAAGTATAGATGGAAAGCCATTTTTTATTTAAAACTTTTTACTTAAGCTTTTGTATTAATTATATTGAAAATTAATTGTTCTCGTTGTACGTTCTTCAACTTTTTTAGAGGTTTTTTTCATTCAAAAGTGCTTATTTAAACTTTTTTATTGATTAAAATGAAAACTAAAAGTTTTCTTGGTAAGTTTTTAAGCTTTTAAGCTCTCTTAGCTGTGAAGTGTAAACGGTATGCTTTTTTATAAATTATAATGGAAACAATTGTTCTCTTGGTAACTTTTCAAGCTATGAAATTTAGACGGAAACCCGTTTTTGTTACTCAAAGCTTCTTATTTAATTTTTTTTAATTATTATGAATATCATTGGAAGGGAAAGTTGTTTTCTTATTAAAAAAATCTACTTAAACTTTTTTTAAATATATGAAAAATAATTGTTCCCATGATAAGTTTTATAATTTGTTTTAAACTATATTTTGAATGCAAACATTTTCGACATTTTTATACCAATATTTACGCATTTATTCCGATTTATGGAAATTTCATAGTTCAGAGTTATTCAGTTTTTGGCATGAAATATTTCACTGAGCTAACTACTAGCTTCCCGCTAATGTCTTCTATGGTATGTGTACGTGCTTTGGTTGATGATTGCTGTATACAGTCCGACTTGAGTTGCTGACGGCGGACAAAGTACATTTAAATTAATATAAAAATTGAAGAAAAAAAAAACGACATAAAAGCACGTAAATTGATTAAAATTTTTGTGAGACTGTAAGGTAACAGGAAGAAATACATATCTCCTTGTACATTTTTTTACCAGTAATTAGTATTTTTATTACTTTTTGCTTCTGTTAAACTTTTATTCAATTATTTTGGTAATAACAATTATGTTGACCAAAATGTCAGACTTAACGATGATGGTGTTAGAAAATAATACTAAACTACGACAACAACCCACTGTTATTGAAATAATGAAACTACCAATAATATTTGTTATTTGTTAAAAGATATTTTATGTTTTGAAGTAATAAATGTTCGGAAATATGTTATATTCAGAATTATTTGATGCTAAAGGACAGTTTATGTTAAGAAATAATTTTTGTTTAATTATATTTACAAAAAATTTTTGTTTAATGTAATTTTGTTTATAAGAAAAAAGCTTTGTTTAGAAACTTTTTTGTTCGAAAACATTTTAAGTACATTTGGAATTTATGGTTTTAACGACACTTTATGTTAGGAAGTAATAATTTTTGTTTAGAAACAGGTTATGTTAGGAAATACTTTTTTATGAAAAAAATTTGAAATTTATATTTAGAAAAATTTTAAATCTAGAAATAATTTTTGATTTAAAAAAATTTGAAATTTATGTTTAGAAAAATTTTATATCTAGAAATAATTTTTGATTTAAAAAAATTTGAAGTTTTTGTTTAGAAAAATTTTATGTCCGGAAATAATTTATGTCTAGAAATAATTTATGACTAAAAATAATTTATGTTTAGAAAAATTTTATGTTTATAAATAATTTTTGTTGCACACATTTTTTGTATATTTAGAACTTTTCGATGTTGAACGACATTTTATGTTAAAAAATAAAAACTTTTGTTAAAATATTAATTTTAATGTTTAATAAAAAGTTATAGCGAGAAATAATAAAAAAATTTTTGTTTATTAAAAGGTTTATGTCTAATAATATCAGATGTTAAGAAAATTTGTATTCAGAAATAATTTTTGCTTAAAATTTTTTAATAATTTTTGTTAAGATATATATTATGTTTAGAAATATTTAATGCTAAAATAAATTTTTTGTTAAGATATATATTATGTTTAGAAATATTTAATGTTAAGAGAAATTTTTTGTTAAGAAATAATTTTTGGTTAGAAAAATGGTTTGTTTGAAAACATTGAAAATTTTTTGTCAAAAAACACTATGTCTAAAAATATTTTATGGTTAGATAGATTTGATGTTAAAAACGTTCTCTTCTTCGATTGGAAATTTTTATAAGAAAAATTTAAGATAAAAATTTTATATATAGAAATAATTTTTGTTTAAAAATTCAAATCATTTCTGTTAAGAAATATATTATGTTTAGAAATATTTAATACTAAAAGAAATTTTTTGTTAGGATATATATTATGTTTAGAAATATTTAATGTTAAGAGAAATTTTTTTTAGAAACATTTTTTTTTAGAAAAATGGTTTGTTTGAAAACATTGAAAATTGTTTGTCAAAAATCACTTTATATCTAAAAATATTTTCTGGTTAGATAGATTTGATGTTAATAACTTTCTCTTCTTCGATTGGAAATTTTTATAAAAAAAATTTAAGATAAAAATTTTATATATAGAAATAATTTTTGTTTAAAAATTTAAATCATTTCTGTTAAGAAATATATTATGTTTATAAATATTTAATGCTAAAAGAAATTTTTTGTTAGGATATATATTATGTTTAGAAGTATTTAATGTCAATAGAAATTTTTGTGGAGAAATATTTTTTGCTTAGAAAAATGGTTTGTTTGAAAACATTGAATAATTTTGGTCAATAAGCACTTTATGTCTAGAAATATTTTATGGTTAAATATGTTTAGAATTTTCTCGTTTTCGATTGGAAATTTTTTTTAAAAAAATTTATGGGAAAAATTTTATATTTAGAAAAAAATTTTGTTTACAAATTTAAATCATTTTTATTGAGAAACGTATGTATAAAAATATTTAATTTTAAAATAAACTTTTTGTTTAGAAAAAATTTTTTTTAAATTGATTTTTTTTTTTTTTTGAAAACATTGAAAAATTTTTGTAAGAAAGCAGTTTATGTTTAGAAATAGTTAATGGTCAGATATATTTAATGTTTAGGATTTTTACGATATTTTTTGTCAAAAAAAAAAAATTATTAAATATACTTAAGATAAATTTTATGTTTAAAAATATTTAATGTTAACAAAAAAATTTTGTATAGAAACGTTAAATGTCAAGAAATATGTTTTGTTTCAAAATATTTTATGTTTAAAAATAATAAATGTTTTAAAAATTATATATCCAGCAATAATTATTGCTTAAAAAATTAAATAATTTTTATTTACTAACATTTTGTTAAGAAATAATTTTTAATTATAAAAATTTATGTTTATTCGACGTTTGAAATTGTTAAAAAAATTTAATTTAATAAGTCAAATAATTTTTGTTAACAAACATTTTATGTTTGGAAATAATTTATGTTTGAACATATTTGATGCTCAGAAAAAAAATTTTTTTTTGAAATGATTTGAATTCAGGAATTATTTGAATTAAGAAATAATTTCTGTTTAGAAATATCATGTGTTTAGAAATAATATTTGTTAAAAAAAAACATTTCATATATATTTTTAAGTAGCTCATTTCATGCTGGACGCAATTTATGCATATTTTTTCCCTTAAGGAATTATAATATCATATATGTGACAACAACACCAACAAACTTGAAATAAATTCTAAAAATTTCGCATAAGTGTATGCTTAATGAATGTACTGGTGTGTATGTTCGTATTATAAATATGATAATAAAATAAAACGCGATATACTTCCGCAATTCAGGCATTACGGCAGCGTCAGCGTTAATAAAGCCAAGTAAGTATCTGTATTAAAAACAAAATAATAACAATAAAAATAAATAAAAATGAGAGCTAAAAAAAATGCAAAATGCAATATAAATACGGCTAAAGCAAACGAGGCATTTGCCATGAGAGTCCAATCAAAAGCTTAACTAAATAAACCCTCTCCCGCTGAAGTAGTAAAATTTAGTTGATTGTCAGTGCTAGTGCAATACTCGTTAATACCGACTTCATAAATTCGTTGATATAAATTCTTTAATAATTATTATCTACGCTTACAGTCGCGTTTGCACCTTTACTTTTATTACAATTTACTCACTGCTTTTATTTACGAATATTTATATGCAAAACATGACTATAAAATGCTGATAATAAAGGTGGTGTTGCTTCTAGAATAAATGAATTTTGTATTATTCGAATGTGTATACATATGTACTTGTATATCTCTGAAGCATAAATGCATAATCGGCAAGTAATCCGAACACTTTGATTACACCTTGATGAGAAGAGCAAAATGGTTCCGTGTTTTTTTTTAACTTATTTGTATGAATTTTTCTATGGACATTTAGCGAAAATGGTTAAGACAAGGTGAATTTTTATTCAATGTAAAATAAAAATATCCTATGATAGTGATTAGATACTATATTATAAGGTGTTTAATATTATTTTATGTATGACAGTTTGTTTGGTTTTCAAGTTCATCGCCAAGCAAATAATATTTAATTCCTTAAATTATTCTCTGAAATCTTAACGCCTAGTAAATATGGTATATTTTTTAGTTTTCTATTTTATATATTTATTTATTTATTTTCGCTGTAGACTATGTACTTTTCATCTTATCTCTGCACTAGTATGTTAACTATATACTATAAACGAACTAGTATTTTACTAGTATGATTGGTTGTTAGTTGAATTAGTTAGTGTAAACATGCTCTGATCTGATGTGTGATATATATAATTATTTGTTCTTTGTTGTTTGACTGACTGACTTGTAGCATAAACCACTGAACGTAGGGATCTGAAGCTTGGGCGTTGCCCCAAGCCCCGCTGCGTGTTATGGCTTCAAATATTTACCCGCGGTAAGCCATGCCTGTCGTAAGAAGTGACTAAAATCAAATAGTTCCGCGACAATTGGGTCTTTATACCGAAACAATTTTTACGGTTACGATTTGCTTGATATTTGGAACATTTATAGATAACTTTTCCATAGTAGATTGGCATAAAAATAACGAGAACGTGATTTGTTATCCGGTCGTGTCTCTGAATATACCGAAGCGATATCGAGATCTTTTAACTCAAATAATGAATTTATGAGTCTGTACTGGCCGGTTGTCCTCTATAAAAATATGTGTTTGTTTCTAGGAATCCCTTAACACCATCAAATTACATCTTTGAACTCCGGTAGAAAAACACTTTCAGTTTGAAATAAATATTATTTTGAGTCATATTTTAGTTGTTTTTTTTAAATGAATTTCGAGCTATTTTCGACATACTGTCAAAATATGTGCCGAAAAACGCATATTTTCTAATTTTTTTTTATAATAATTTCATGCAACTTTATAGCTAATGGGTGATCCAAGAGCAGGTACTTTTTTCAATAGCCTTTTTTTGACAGATCACGAATGTGTCGTGTCAAGCTGTCACATTATTTTTGTTCAGTATTATTTGGCGTTTCAGCATGGAAGAACTTACACGTGAACAACGTTTACAAATCATTCAACTTTATTAAGAAAATTCATGTTCTGTAAAGAATTTGTCTCGCGCGCTTCGCTCAACTTATGGTCAACATAATCGTCCTACTGAGAACTCTATTCGCAACACCATCACCCATCTTTAGACCAAGCATTCATTATTGGATAATATTCGACCGAATAGACGACGTCCAGCACGCAGTAAAGAAAAACTAGCGGCCGTAGCTGAGAGTGTACACGAAGACTGCGGAGAGTCGATTCGGCGCCGTTCGCAGCAACTCGGGCTAACGTATGCAACGACTTGGCGCATTTTACGTCGAGATCTTAAATTGAGAGCGTACAAAATACAGCTTGTGCAAGAACTGAAGCCGCTCGACCTTTCCAAGCGACATTACTTCGCTCTATGGGCTCTTGAAAAGTTCCAAGAAGATTCGACGTTTTCGAGCCAAATTTTGTTCAGCGATTAGGCCTATTTCTGGCTCAATGGGTATATAAATAAGCAAAATTGCCGCATTTGGGACAAAGAGCTACCTGAATCACGCTTCAATTCAGGCCTTGGAGCAAAACATCACGCGTGTCATTCGCCAGTTACCGGTCGAAATGCTCGAACGAGTCGCGGCCAGTATTTGAAAGATATAGTCTTCAAAAAATAAATGCCAAAGAATGTTCTTTCGAATGATAATAAACATTCCCACTAAATTTGAATTTTCTGTGTTTTTCTATTTAAGTAAAGTAGAGAACCTCGAAATGGATCACATTTTATAATTATTTTCAGATGCCTTAGCATTTTTTTATGAAAAAAAAAACTTAAAAACTTTCAACGGCAGTATCTTCAAGGCAAAATCAGGTTATCAAAAAACGTTTAGAAACAAGTTTATTTGAGTGAAACTACGGTTTTTTCCATTGTGGCAATAAACAGAAAAATTTCGTGAAAAAAAAATTTAAACTATTGTAGAAAATTGTTTTAACATTTAAAAAACAAGTCTTGAGAACCTTGTAAAAATCTAAAGGAAGCTAAAAACAACCACCAATTTTAGACTCCACTGCATTGCAATATCGAAGATTGTTCAATATAAGATAGACTGTATGAAAACATAGGAAAACCAACCATATATGTACATAGCATAGTTATGTACAAATATTATTTATATTTATTTATTAATCTGTTAATTGAAAATTAGCTATTAATAATTCCAAACACACATTTCGAGAAGAAAATATTGTGCATAAGTGATGTAGTTTCACACTGCACTCAACAATAAGTCAACAAAATTATGAGCTATAAATACCAATTATTATTCTAACGGCAACCGAGAGTTCGAAACATATAGAATATTAAAATTAATTTTTCATTATTTTATATTTAATTATTATTATTTTTGTTATAAAGTAAGCAATTGAGAATATATAAGTAATCAAAGGATATATAAAATCGGCTGAAAATCATTTCAGCTCTTAGAAAGTGGCAATTATATACAGATATTTTAAATATATCGTATTCAAATGTAATAAACGCCAAGTTGTTTGTAGAATATTTTAGTAAGGAAATCAATAATTGTCCAATAAAGTGACACTTGTCAACACTCAATCATCAATCAATATGGTACGCAAAGAAAATAATAAATTTTTCACAATAATAAACCATAATAGACACTACATATTTTTATTGAAAAAAAAAAACAATTTCAATATATTTTTTAATAATATTTAGGTTAGCACTTGAAATGAAACAATTTATTTATGACAATTTTATTTTGGAATACAGCAGACTAGTAAACAGCAAAGTAGGTATTTTTGGCGCAACAATCGGAAAATTCAGCCTTCACGACGAAAAACATCCCCAAACGGGATGAGGCTGATTAGACTTCGCGGGACACGAAAATTTATCAAGCTACATGGCTGTCGCCAGATTGTAAAATACGCAATCAAATCGATTTTGTTCGACTCTGATCACTATCTTGTAATAGCAATAATACGCACCCGCCCCTCGACGTATATTAATTAAAGAGAAATGAGAAATAAGAAAAATATATTCAAAAGAAGTGTTAGGTGAACAGCGTACATTTGATTGTACTGAATAAAATAAAGAAAAGATTAGCAATATATTTTTATTTAGAAGAATTTCAGTAATGCGCAAAAAAAGGATCCACTAAATTCTCGTCGAGTGAAAGTATTCATTTGGAAACAAATGGATCCAAACGGCAGCATTATCAGCCTGGCACACCTGCTCTGTGAGAGCCCTCATCAGTAAGTCGATATAAGGAAGTTGTGGAAAGAACTAGAAAACTCCTTAGGCACCACGCTGCTTCGGAAAGAATTGGTTTTCAACAATGCCAGAAAAAAAGCCTACTGACCGACAAGGGTAATGCTCGAAAATTCTATGAAAAGATGAGGCGACTTACAGAAAGTTTCAAGACCGGACTAAGCTCATATAGGGACCACGGATGTGATTTGTGGAAACACTTCTCCAACCTGCTCAATGGCAGTGAAATTAAAAAATCACTGAAAATGGTATAGACCCGACTATGATGAAGTTCGAATAGTGATTGTCCGCATAAAAATAGCAAAGCGGCGGGAGCCGATCGCAAGGTGCAGGCATCAGCTTCTTTACAGAATATAGTCGGAATAAAGCATGCCCGACGCCAAAGACGAAGAAAAGGTAAACAGTTCTGCCGCAATTTATATTTATAACAAAATTTCTTTTAATATATTTAAATTAATTAATTTCGTCGTAAAAATATTATTTCAAGTATCATGTGACTAGGAGATTACTCTTATGATATGGCATGTACAGAAATGTGTAAATAAGTAAATTGGGAAAGTCACAAGTACTATAGTAGCACGGAGCAGAGTAACAGGATCATCATTTCAGAAAATATTGGTACCAAGAAGATGTGCTGTAAGTATTATATCTCTGCCATCTATCGTCTTTGAATAAATCGAAAATTTCTACACATCAAGAAAATTTTTACACATCAAGAAAATTTGTTTCCCTGCACACCATAGGAAGTAAGTAATCTATATATCGAATGTGTTCTATGAGACAGTAGAAGTTTCTAGAAAAAGGTGCTGCATTCGGTCATAATATCCCGAGGAATAAGACCGTTTCTTAAAAAGTTTTATGATCATAACATGTTTAAAAATTTATATTACATATTATTAAGCTTTTAACATAACCTTTTTTTTTTTTTTTGGGAAGAAGCTTATGCACTGATATAGCTTGTTCGTTTTCTTATTTTTATTTAAAGTAAAGAGCTTGTAATTGTAGCATAAAGAAGTAGTAATATTGATAACGACCAAAAAAAAATTTGAAAGATTATCAGCATCGCACAATAAATCTGCTTTGCTTATGTACGGAAATTTGCTCGCCCTTTTTGTTGTGTTGTGAATACTTTTATTTAGATTGAACAATTAGAAGATAACCTTAAGATTATCATTTATTTAGTAATAATATTAATAGATTTGGTATTAGTTTTATATAATATTTGTTTTGATTTGATCCGACTTGATTCGAAAATGTGTTTCTTAGTCTTTTAAGTTTGTTTGTTTGCTTGTTTGGTTGGTATGATTTCTAAGTGTCGTTTTGGCCATTTTTAATATGTCATGCTCTGTCTTTTTTTTCATTGTGTTCAGTAAAGTTTACAATTTGATCATGGCAAGATATACGCAAGAACAACGTTTATAAATTATTCAATATTATTATCAAAATAATCGTTCTGCGTTTTAGATTTTCTTAAGAAAATCATCTTCTCCCATGAGGCTCACTTTCATATGAGTGATGCGGTAAATAAACAAAACTGTCGATTCTGGTTCGAAGAATATCTAATCCACAAATTATTCAGGAACATACCGTTACATTCACCTAAATTGACAGTTTGGTGTGGTTTTTGGTCTGGTGGAATCGTTGGTCCGTACTTCTTTCGTAATGAAGCTGGTAGCATCGTTACTGTCAATTGGAAGCAGTATAGATCGATGATAATCAACTTCTTATGGTCTCAAATGGAAGAAGTTGATCTGAACAAAATCTGGTTCCAACAAGACGGGGCTACGTGTCACACAGCACGTGTAACAACCGAATTACTACGATAAAGGTTTGGAGATTCGATTATTTCAAGAAATCGTGACATTGAATGGCCTCCAAGAAGTTGTGATTTAACACCATTAAACTACTTCTTGTGGGATTATTTGAAGTCATTGCCATCGGTAAGAAATAAGCACCAATTCCAGTTACAGAATTGTCACTGGATATTCGTGATAAAACTGATACTGCTGTATGGTGGACTGCAGTCAGTAAATCGACCAACATCAATCTGGTTAGCTCTGAGACGCATTTGTATTAGCGTAGCGCTTGAGAACACATGAAATAGTACTCTCAGATGCCCTGCGGGGGTTAAAGATTCCTCGAATTTATCTCAGGTAAGATATGCCTGTCGTAAGAGACGACTTAAATTCGACAGTGCTCGCGACAATAAGGTCTAAATATAAACCAGTAGGATTGGATGGATTTTCATCCAGCAGAGAACTGTCACTCTCACAACATTCCCCAAAAACCAGTTTGAGAAATGTTTTTGCAATTATAACAACAACAACAACAACAAAAACATGCTTCTACACTTGCTGTGTGTTTCAGGTCGCATTCTCAGCTATTATGTAGGTGGCTAATCACAGTGGCACAAGTACTTCAGGAAAACACATTTTGGTTTTGCATCACCATTAGCACTAAAATTGTGCTGGAATGTCGCAGGTATTTTTTATATATGGTAGACTCTTTTTTATTTGGTTTCCTGGTAATAGGATCTTAGACAAATGAACTTGCGAAGATTCTTTAAGATAAAGAAAAAACTAATATATATTTTTTGCCGCATACAAGCTCATCTAAGGGAATTTATATATAAACAAACAGCGCTAAGGTGGGACCAGAACTTTAACTATCGAAAATCTAAGCAGACTTAATCGATATGGGACCCGGACAAGCTTCATAGGGTATACACCGTGAAAAGATACTGCTTGATAGGACAACATGTTGAAAAACTAAGAACTCCCTCCAGAAGATGTTGCAGAAGCTAAAAGAACGATGAAGAGTCGAAGAAAATGTTTTATCATCTTCACTGGGCAAAAATAGGCCACGTAATCTCGGTGTAGCTCTGAGTAGCCTTAGAAAAATGACAAACGGAAAAATAATAAATCCACTGAGGTCTTTTAGTGAGTCAAGATGGTTAGACAACAAGTCATGGGGTCCAAAAATGTCGTAGTACTCTGGCCAAAGTGAACCATTGTTCTTAGACCGACAGTCATCCTTACCTACCTACTTACCTTAACTATGTTAGTCAAATCTCCCTTCAATTGAACTATTACCGACTAAAATGTACCGATTTTATTGCATTTTTCTCACTATCAGAATTATTAGCAAATTTTTTTTAATTGAAAGTTTGTTAAAGAAATTAGTTTTTAAAATGAGCTGGCAGTATCGTGCATATTATTTGTAGCCCTACTCAAGCGCTTTTCAATCTATCAGAATTTTTATTGTTAACTTCTAACCTTTAAGTGACTTTAAACACAGTAATTTAAACTAAATGCCATAAAAATTAATTACACTGGAGTTAATGCTTGAAAACGAACTATAAAAACCTTGTTTTTATTTTAATTTTTATTTTACTAAGAACCAGTGAACCGCAATAATAAATAGCAGTAAACGTTGCAAATTATAATGAGTCTTAAAATTTTGTTATTAAATGAAAAAAAAAAAATTTATATAGTAATTGAACTTGAGAAACACTGGTCAGTAGACAGTAAATGAACTTGAGAAACACTGGCCAATAGACAGTAAATGAACTTGAGAAACACTGGTCAGTAGGCAATAATTGAACTAGAGGAACACTGCTCAATAGAGATGACGGCATACCTTTCGACTATTCTTGTAACTATTGTGCAAATTTTAGATTGCAAACCATTTATTATTATTTCTAGGACTAAAAAGAAAGAAAAAAATTAATTCGCATTAAATATTTAAGTCTCTTTCAGAACTGTAATCCAAAGTGTTTCAGAATTAGGTGGACTAGTTATCAATAGAATTATTTAAATTTTTAAGTCATCATTAAGTTATGTTATGTATGTATTTATACTGCTCCTACTATCAGCGAACACCTTTTCATCTCGCTACTAAGTCGATGACCTTAGGTAATGATGTAAATGCGGTTAAGCAAAAATAAAATAATTTTATTGTATTTAAGTTGCTTGCATTTTCCAACTATTTCCTGCACAGTGTTTTTTTATATTAATTTTTTATATAATTAATTTTTAATATAATTAAAATTTTATATAATTATTATGTTTTTTAGTGTTGAAGCACCGGGTTGGATGGTCGGTTTTAGTTTTCATAGTTTATTTATAAGATGTTCAGACATACGAGTACTTATATATATACATTATTTATTTTATTTTCATCACTGCTGTCATTGGCCTGAAGTTGTTATAAATTACAACAGAATTACTCATAATAAGTCAATGTATTCACGGTGTGAAACTCGCAGACAAGTTATGAGTAGAGCTAGAGTTGAGCTGCAGTGATTTTTCATTGCTCTCCACGTGTTCTCGGCACAAAATCACAATACGGCTACACAAGCCAGCGAACTTGGTACACTTTTGGTGTACACCTTGGCAACAAACAAAGTTCAGTTGAGAGGTGGAGTTGAAAATATTTGCCACTGCTGTCGAAGACAATACGCTCATGGTTGCCACTTTGGTATTTAATCACCTAAATTAGTAGCTTTTTTTTTTTGTTGAGGTTAACTTACAAAGTAAAAATAAAAAAATATAAAAGTTTTAGAAATTAAACTAAACAATGCGAAAACGTGCTGAAAACTTTGTGTGTTTTAATGTGAGTATGTTGTAAGTGAACGCCGGACGCAAGAGTGATTTGCTCGATTCCGTTCCGCAAATTTTGATGTCGAAGATGCACCTCGTTGTTGTCGGTGTCAGTCAACTCAAAAAGGCGATGAAATTTTGCAACTCGTGCAGCAAGATCGGCATATGGGGTGACAGGTGATAGCGAAAGCCTTAGACATTACAGACGTAACAGTAAGAAATCATTTAAATATCATGAAGTTAGCTATTCAAAGAAGCTTGATACTTGGGTGCCGAATGAATTAAGGCAAACAAATTTTTATTGACTGAACTGCCATCAGTGTATAGCGCTTCTGGAATGCTACAAAACCGAACACTTTTCTGAAGCGATTCATCACGGAGTGTGAAAAATCTGTTAAATATGAAGATATACAACGAAAGAACGGTGTCTCTCTCAACAAACGACTTCATAGCCTGAATTGACTGCAAACAAGGAGATGCTGAGTGTAATGTGGGATTTGATGGAAGTTATGCATTATGAACTGCTATAATCTGCCGCAACAGTCATTTCTGAGCTCTACTGTGTACTGTTAATCAGCTCACAATAAACTTTACATATGAAAAGCATCCAGAATTTCAAAAATTGCCAAAAATCGACGGAGTTGACTACCATTTGTTTCAGTCTTTGTCTTCGCCGAACTAAGAGTCTCTGAAAATCTTGCATTCCTTGCCGATAAACCACAGAAGTTTTACAATTATGAAGCTATCAGATTAGTTTTCAATAAATAAAAATTTTGTTGTAAAATATAAAAGAATTTCGCGGAGCTTTTTCGATTGTCAACATTTTGACTTTAAGAATTGTTTAATGCGGCCTTTAATTTTTTGTGGTTATAAGTGAATGAGCTTTATTCTAAAGGCTTCTTTTTTAGGATTTTTTCTTATTGAATATTTTGTTATACAACAAAGAAAAATTGGTAGAAGTGACAGCTGTTTCGGAGATCACCACATCTCCTCATCAGACTTCTTTAGCCAGTAATCGAACCAATGGGTTCTGTCATCACATTTTACCATTAATTTTAATAAATAATTTTTTCAACCCAAAATAAAAGTTGCTTGGAAATTTGTATTATTTTTTTTGCATTTTTGAATTTTTGAATTTGGCTAGATTTTTTATTTTTTTTTTTTTTTTGGAATTTGTTTTTAGAATTTTTGGGCAACCATTTTTTAAACTACTGGCAACTGTGTACGAGACGACGCATTTACACAAAGCCATGACGAAAGCAAAAACTAGGCATTCATAATAAGCATACAATACATAATGCAGTATGTATACACATATACATACACATATGCGTGTAAGTAAAAAATCTTTTGTCCGAATACAATAGCCGCTTATTACTTGTGCCTCCTGTTTTTCTCTTTGCTTGCATGCGTACAGTGGACAAAAGTGATGCAATAGACAAATTGTTTTGTGAGAAATTGAAGGTCACAATTTTTATGCATTGCTCTTCCCAATGTCACTATTACTTATACATCTACTTATCTACTTATTTCCATGTATATATGTATGTACATATTGTTATACTGGCATTTGTGTATGTCTGTTTGAGAGATATTCCAATGTTGACATTGTGATAAAACAAATTATGTATGGAAATCGTGCAGATTAATTTAGGACGAAAAGAGAAAATGTGAGTGTGTGAGAGAGATAGAGAGAGCGAGTGATTTTCCCTTAAAGAAAAATTGTATGAAAATATTGATTTGCTATAGCGACTTTTCGAGACTTGCGTGAGAGAATTTTTTTTGAGGATTCTGCGATGTTCAGTATGAAAACGCAACACGAAAACGAAAACAATTTTTTTTTTTGTGAAATTATTGAGCATATTCTGACTAACGATATTTACTACACAAACTCCGTAACCCTATAACGTAAAATAAATTCTTTCGGTGAAAAAAAATGGAAAAAACATATATACTTTTGGGATATTATTATGCATATCCAAGTATAGGTACTTTTTTCAATAGCCTTTTTTTTAAAGACGCGTGAGTCATGTCAAGGTGTCATGTTATTTTTGTTCAGTATTGTTTGACATTTCATGGTCAACATAATCGGCTTACTGAGCGTACTATTCGCAACACCATCAGCCATCTTGAGATCCAACATTTATTATCGGATAATTTTCGACCGAAGACCGACCACGTCCAGCACGCAGTGAAGAAAATATAGCGGCTGTAGCTGAGAGTGTACACGAAGGCCGTGGAGAGCCGATTTGGCGCCATTCGCAGCAGCTTGGACTGACGTATGGACGTATGGAACGTCTTGGCGCATTTTACGTCGAGATCTTAAATTGAAAGCGTACAAAATACGGTCTGTGCCAGAACTGAAGCCGCTCGACATTCCCATGCGACATTGCTTCGCTCTATGGGCTCTTGAAAAGTTCCAAGAAGTTCCGACGCTTTCGAGCCAAATTTTGTTCAGCGATGAGGCCCATTTCTGGTTCAATGGGTATGTAAAATTGTCGTATTTGGGACGAAGAGCAACCTGAAGAGATTCAAGAGCTGCAATTTCATCCAGAAAAAACCACGGCTTGGTGTGGTTTGTGTGTAGGTGGAATCACCGGTCCATATTTCTTCAAAAATAATGCCGGTGAGAACGTAACCGTCAATGGCGACCGTTATCGCGCCATGATAACCGACTATTTGTTGTCAGAAGTTGAAACTCATGATATCTCGCGACATTTGGTTTCAACGAGATGGCGCCACTTCCCACACATCGCATCAATCAATGGATTTATTGCGAGAACACTTCGGTGAGCAGATAATTTCACGTTTTGGGTCGGTCGATTGGCCAGCAAGATCGTGTGATATCACACCGTTAGACTTTTTCCTGTGGGAATATGTAAAGTCTAAAGTCTATGCGGACAATCCCGCTTCAATACAGACCTTGGAGCAAAACATCACGCGTGTCATTCGCCAGTTACCAGTCGAAACGCTCGAACGAGTCATCAAAGATTGGACTCAACGGATGGACCACCAGACGTGGCCGCGGTCAACATTTGAAAGAGATAATCTTCAAAAAATATATGCCAAAGAATGTTCTTTCGAATGATAATCAACATTCCCCATTAAATTTGAATTTTCTGTGTATATTTGTGAACCTTCAAATTGATCACTCTTTATTATATGTATGTTAAGCAAGTAACAAATAAGTACATTTAAATGGTTCGTTGGGTTATTTTGAGAAAAAATGTATATATATATACATGTATGTTGCCTTTTAACAAAAAAAAAATAATAATAATTTAAACAAAATCAATGCAGAAAAAGAGGATAAAGGTAAGAAAAATAACAATAGACGTAGCTAATGAAGCAACAACAATAATAACGCACACATGAACACTTAATTATATACCTACACAATTTTATTTATGTACGAGTACGTATGTATACCGACTAGATGGTTAATGTCAGTGGAAGTATGCTGGAATGCATTTTGCCAGACTGCCTTGAGACATACACAGAGCCCAACATTCGCCGCCCTTATATACAATTGGATATTTACATATGTATGTATGTATGTAAGTGAACGTATAAGAGTGAACAATTCACTATGTGTGTTTTCGGTATTCATATATAGTAAACGAATATAGACCAAAAGCGCGCAGCCGACGGCCGACCACCAACAGCAGCAGAGACCAACAAAGCGACCACCGTTCCCACAGCCAGCCGACCATGCTGGACGAGTTAAATATGTTATGTTGATGATGACAGTTCATTGTTTTGGCGCAAACTTTTAAGCTTAAATTTAACATTCACTTTTATTTTTATCGTGATTGAATAAAAGGTAGATTGAGAGTTCGAAATAAAATAATAAAAAATATTTAAATAGTCTAAGTCACAAGGTAGAGATGAGTAAATTGATGAAAAACGTTAATGTGAACTAAATCTAAAGAGAAAAAGCTTTTAACGGATTTCAAAAAAAAAGGTATTTTTTTTTTAAATATAAAAATAAATAATAATAAAAAATTTACAAATAAGCAATAAAACTATAAAGAAACTATTACAAAATAAAAAATAAAAAATAAAAAAAAAATTTAAAAAAATGAAAAACTCTAAGATACGCTCCAAATATTTTTTTTTTTCAGGTATTTTTTATTTTAATTCTTTTTTTCAACGAAAATGAGAGTTCTATTTGCATACGCGTGTAAAGATATGCGAAAGAACGGTTAGAAAGGAAACTAAAATTAAATTAAATATGCGAAAATATGCAAATTTTTACCAAATTAAAAACCATTTCACACCGTTCTTAGTATTGAATGGAATTTTAAATATTTTATTGCTGCCGTTGTATGAATTTGTTTTGACTAAACTTAACAGCTTAAGTGACTATGCTTCTTGTATTTTTTTATAATTTATGACTTCAAATTTTAGAGTGTTGAATGAAATAAAACAGCAAATTAAAATGTTTAAGAATTGTGATCGTGAGTGTAATAAAAAAAGGATAAAAAATTAAGAGAAAAAATTAATAAAATGAACGAAATTCTTTGGGAACATCTAAAAAAAAAACGCAAATAAAATGTTATTATAAAATGAAATATGTGAAAACCAACCTTTTAAACGTTTTCTGCTTTTTTATTTATTTCTTATTTGAAACTTCTTTGCTTATGATAATTAAATTATAACACCACCAGAAGTTTAGATTTTTTTTCGTTATATTTGGTTTGTTGTTTCTTTCAAATCGTAAACATACAACACAATCACTTTCACAAGTCACATTTCAGATTCGAAAAAATTTCGTAATATATTCGGCTTTTTTTTTTGAAATCTAGTAAATTATTATATAATTCGACGGCACAAACATTGGTACTCACGTGTACAACACTGTTATTTTGTAATTATATTTATAAACAAGCTTTGTCAAACAAATTTTTTTAGCTCGCTCCGTTGTTGTTTGATTGATTTTAGTATTAAAATTGGCCTTTTTTCGCTTTCTTCTTCGTAAATTCTTACATTTGTTTCTTGATGTTAGTATGGCACCTTCGTTAGGATTTGCTGCACTTTATCCTGTAGAATAATTTTTTTTATGAATAAGCAATTCAATTAGATGGTAAGTAACCAAATAACGGTACTTTAATTACAGTTTTTTTAAACTTAATTTAACTTAATTTTACTTTGTATTATTTTTGTATTTCATTATTTATTTTTTCATTCATTTATTACTACTTTTATAAATTTTTATTTATTTTCTTATAATTTATGTTATTAATATTTTCTTAGCATTTTCTCATTACATTCTTACATTTTATTTTTTAAAGTTTTCTTTTGTTATTTAATTTTTAATTTTTTTTTTTTTTTAATTTTTAATTTTTATTTTTTTTAGTTTATTAATATTTTTTTGTTATGTTATTTTATCTTATATTATTCAACTCATTTTAATTTTATTGTATTGCATTTTATTGTATTTTTTTATTTCATTTTATTTCAAATTTTTTTCAATTACTTTATTTATTTTATGTTTTTAATTTATTTAATTTTTACTTTGTTTTTGATTTTGATTTTCATCTCTACTTTTATTTTTATTTTTATTTTTATTTTTATTATTATTTTTATTTTTATTTTTATTTTTATTTTTATTTTTATTTTTATTTTTATTTTTATTTGTGTATTTTTAATTTTGATTTTTTTTTAATTTTTTTTTATTTTTTTATACATTTTTTTCTATTTTTTATTTTATTTCATTTTTATTTCATTTTTATTTTATTTTCATTTTATTATTTTTTCATTTTATTTTTTTCATTTTTTTCATTTTATTTTATTTATTTTTGTTTTATTTCTTATTTTTTTATTTATTTACTTTTATTATATTTTTATTTAATTTTATTTAATTTATTTAATTTTTTTTTTTGACCAACTTTAATTTTGATTTTGTTTTCATTTTTATTTTTTATTTATTTAATTCTTATTTTACTTTTATTTTGATTTATATTTTTATCTTTATTTAAATTATTTATATTCATTTAGATTTTTATCTTTATTTAAATTTAAACTTAATTTTTAATTTTAATTTTAATTTTATCTTATTCAAATTTAAATTTTGATTTTAATTTTATTTTAATTTTTTTATTCTTATTTTTATTTTTATTTTATTTTTTATTTTTATTTTTTTTTTTTATTGTATTTTAAATAATTAAAAAAAAATATATTTTATTTCCATTCTATTTAATTTAATATTTTTAATGTTATTTATATTGTTTTTGTTTTTATTTTTATTTTTATTTTTTTTATTATATTTTTTTTAATTTTATTTCTATTTTAATTTTTATTTTATTTAAATTTTTTTATTACATATTTTTTTTTTGGATTTTGACTATCTTTAATTTTAATTTTATTTAAATTTTTATTTTTATTTTAATTTTATTTGTATTTCTATTTTTATTTTCTATAATTTTGATTTTTATTTTTATCTTTATCTTAATTTAAATATTAATTTTAATTTTAATTTTATTTTTAATTTTAATTTTAATTTTAATTTTAATTTTAATTTTAATTTTAATTTTAATTTTAATTTTAATTTAATTTTAATTTAAATATTGAGTTTAAGTTTATTTTCATTTTTTTTTTTCTTTTTTATTTCAATTTTTTTTTTGTTATATTTTATATAAATAAAATTTTTTTTAATTTGATTTCCATTTTATTTAATTTAATTTTTTTATGTTACTTATATTGTTTTTGTTTTTATTTTTATTTTTATTTTTATTTTTATTTTTATTTTTATTTTTATTTTCTTTTTTATTAATTTTTTGATTTCTTTTTTTGGATTTTTTTTTTAATTTTTTATTTTTTTTTTTTATTTTTTTTTATTTTTGATTTTTTTTGTTTTATTTTTATTTCAATTTTTATTTTAATTTTTTTGATTTCTTTTTTATTTCAAATTTTTTTAATTTTTTTTATTTATTTTTATTTTTTTTATTTTTTTCATTATTTTTTTTATAGGCATTTTTTTTATTATATTTTTTTTTGTTTTTATTTAAATATTTTTTTTTTGATTTTGACTAACTTTCATTTTATTTTTGTTTTCATTTTTATTTTTATTTTATTTATTTTATTTTTATTTTACTTTTATTTTGAATTATATTTTTATCTTTATTTTAATAAAAATTTCATTTTTACTTTTATTTTCATTTTCATTTTTACTTTTATTTTATTTTTATTAATTTTTTTTTTGATTATTTTTTTTATAAGTTAAATTTTTTTTATTTCTATTTTATTTTATTTTGATTTTTATGTTATTTAATTGCTTAATAATTGTTAAAACAGCCGTGAAATTTGCGCAGCGCTTTCCAAGTGCATATATATATATATATACATATATATATTTTTGCATACGAGTAGGTGGTAGAATAATTTGCGCACAAGTGTCTGAAAATTTGGAAAACTTGCCAAGAAAAATAGTCAATTATTATTAGTTTTATAATCACTTGCTGTCTCTGATGTGTTAACATTGAACTTAGGCCAAAACAAATATTTATTTTCTTAAGCATTGACAGCGAGTGTAATTTTTTTTACAAATTGATTTAAGAATTTCTTCTTAAAATAATATGTTTTTAACTACTTTTTTAATTGAGTAATATTTGTACTGTTTTATTTTTCTTCAAAATTTTGCAAAGAACTAGTTCAGATTTCTTTGCGTGAAGCGGATATTGACCTACATTTTTATTAAGCCAAAAGTGCAGCAAAAAAAAATTAGCAAAAAAAAATATCTTTACCAACAACTAAGAAAAATTTCGACGCCAAAATATGAGATAAAAATATAAAACTGCGTTCGGGGCTACATTTATATGGATGCAAATTTATAGGCATGTATGTAGGGTACACATGTATTTTTTTTATTGCTATTGCTTTCCGTCAGGCGACAGTGTAGAGATTCACTGTCGCATTAAAGAAATTTTTTTCGCCCAAACGCCAGAATCGAAAAATATGTAAATATTCTGTTTCTAAATATAGCCGTTTTGTTTTCAATATTCGATACTGCTTAAATTAACATTTTTTTTTGGTGAGTGGGAAGTGGATATTTAAATTTTTAAGTAAAATTGTTTTTCTGCATATCTTTATGCATTAATTAATGTTATTTTTATGAAGTTGTTGGTTGTTGTTTCTGCAGCAGCTTAATTTTTTTCTTTTTTTTTCTGACAGTTCTTCGAATTTTTAAGGGGCTTGCCAAATTTTTAGGTATGAAGTATTACGAAGTGCCGCAATCGTGAAAAAATCATCCTTAAGGTTACCAATGGTATAAACTTTTCAAGTTAATATGTATATATATATATATATTTAATTTAAAGTAGTTTTGAAATTATTATTTAACGTTTTTTTCCCTGTGGGTTGACAACAATTTTTGCAATTTTTTGGATATACCCAAATACTAATGCTCACAGTACCTGTTTACTTTCCATTTATTTTACTACTTTTATTTAATTTGTATTTTCATAACAGCTGTCAAAATATTTTCGCACTTTTTTCTTTAAATTTTAAAATAAATAAGCTTTCAGATCTAAAGGTCTTAGGTTTATCAGTAGACAGCAAATACTTTTGATTTCAGCTGATTAAATATATATAAAAATTTTTTTTTTTAATAAAAAGCGACGATTGTTGACACTATATTTATGTAGGACTTATTTGTACGCTATTTATAAGAGAATAAAAAATAACAATAATCTTAGAGATGTACTCTTTATGAATCGTCGATTTTAAGGTGGGGGAAAAAGTACTTGTCACATTTTTAACATTGCTATAAGGCAAGCCAAGAGAAGCGCCAAGCAGAACTTCTGCAATGCCATAAGGAGACTGCTGTGGAGGGAAACTACAGTTGAAGGATTCTTTGAGTTGGAGGAACAGAATCGTTGGAAATGTTCTTTAATGCTCACCTTAGAGCAAAACCTGCAAAACCCACAGGGGGTGATCATCCGCGGTTACAACAAAAACAATAGTTAGACGGGTTGGAATGGAAAGAAGCCAATCTCGCCCTTCCGTCCCGAATAAACGTCATCCAAGGCGGCAATAATATTCAAATCCAATGAAAACTAAACTGGTCATATTTACAAAGAAACAGAAAGTCCGAGCTCGGATCGAACCAAAGCTAGGTGAAACTGCTTTACAACCGAGACTATGCTCTACGTAAGTACTTAGGAGTTGTGTTGGATAGTAATTTGTCGCGCAGATTCAATGTGGATGGAGTAAAGACTCAGGCAAGGCTCTGCAGACCTCTGTGGTTTAAGGGTTAACTCAATTCCGATAGTTCCCATGACCGGAAAGACACGGATTTTTATCCGGCTAAGGACTGTCACTCCCGCAGTATTCCCCGAAAGCCATTTTGAGGAATATTTTAGTGGTTATCACAACAACTCAAGGTACTGCATATATTTACGGATTGCTCTAAAATGTGCGGGGAAGTGGGTGCCGCAGTTTACTGTGCCCAAACAGAAATAAGAACAACTTTTAGCTGCCAAATCACTGCAGAATTAAAATTTTCTATATAACAAGGAAATTTTGTTTGTTAATTTAAGGATATTTTTTGCGAAAAAAGTAGTTTGACGATTTTTGTAAATATTTTCATTTTATTTTTTATTTTTCATTATTTATGATTAACAACTTGCTAGGTACTAGTTGGAGAGTCAAGGTTATTGAAGGTGGATGAAACAAAGTCTTTAAAAAATATATAGATATATATTAATGGGCTGGACACACGATAGCAAAAGTCATTGTCTCCGAGGTCACTTTTCTCAAATAATAATTTTTGAACTCATCTTCGTAGGTAGGTAGGCATTTTGCGAACCGTTAATCCATTTTTCGTGGCAAATAAATTTTTTTAAGACAAATAATACGAGTATATCGCATGTATGTATGTATGTATGTAGATACATATGTATGTATATTTAAATTTGTATTTTTAAAGTAGCACATTAATATTTCGGAAAAAATACGAAAAATTCAAATAAAATAAATTTTTTTTTACGAAATTTTTAAACAATGTATAAGTACAGCATGCTCATGGACAAAACAGACATTTTTGCCAATAAAAAAAAAAGTATGGAAAATATAAATGGCTGCCTGTCTCGTTAAACACAAAATTTCACGGCTATTTGAAAAGCTGTTGGCATTTGTTGTAGAACTTCGTTTTTTTTTTGTTTTGATTTTCCGTTGTTTTTCTTATCAACAATTTAATTTTTAATTTTCAAATTTATAAAAACTTGGCGCTTGGTTCACATTTCTCTTAATTTTGCTTCACAATTTTTGTTTTTGTTCTTCCTTTACATTTAACTTCGTTTAATTTATTGTTATTACTTTAACGGTAATTGCAATTTTGAGCGCAGAATTTGCCGAATATGTCGTCAATAGCAAGCGCGCATACGGCAGAGCGCAGAAAAAATGCAGAAAATGTAAAATAAAAAAAAAAAATTAATTCCAATATACCGACGACAGCGAGCGATATTCACAAAGAAATTAAAAAAAATAATTTTTAAACGCCAAACAAAAAATAACAAAAAAAATAGCCGACACGCGTTGAGCTTAATTTTTGATTGAAAAATTCACAAACTATGCTCAATACTCATTTCCATTATGCTTATTTTTGCTTTTCTAAAACTTAATTTTTTGCACTTTTTGTAATAACAAATTAAATTAACAAATTTATTTACTTAATTATTTTTTTATTATAAACTTTTTTCTTTTCTTTTTGCACACACTGTTGTTGTTTGTTGTTTGTTGCTTGTTTCGTCTGTTGTAACACGAGCGCGTTTGGCGCTGACCGGTTGGCAAATTCCCTTGCGTTCACGTTGCGTTCGGCACAAATGAAAAACTTAAACTGATCGGAAGTTTCTACGTTAACGTCTCAGCAAGACCAGCCAGAGTCGGGCAAGACACACTCAGCGGTACACCGAAGCAAACACCGCATGCATACATAAACACTTAACACACTCAGCACGGCAAAAATGGCAAAAACGGCAAAAACGGCAAAACAGCAAAGCAGCAAAAGTCAACAACAAAAAACCACATACGACGCGTACAGCGCTGATCGCAGCAAATATCTGCGTTAGTAATAGCGGTTCGATCGCACAAAGCGTCAGATGACAACACTGCGAAGCAGCGCAGTAGCAGCAGCAGCAGCAGCAGCAGTGAGGTGTGCTCCACCAAAGTGCGCGAATAAACAAAGCATTCGGAGGCGCAGTGGCTTGTGTACACATACACATATGTATATACTCGTATATGGACTTTTGGAGAGCAAAAAAAGTTGTGACGTTAAATTAAATGGAAAGGCAAAGAAACATACTGAGCGAAGATATGCACAAAAAAGGTATGCAGCAATTAGAAAAAAAAAAAAAGACAACAAAAAATAACACCGCAATGCAGGCAAACCGACAAACGCAGCCACAGACGACGAAGAAGAAGAAGAGTTCAAAACAAACAAGAAAGCAAGAGAAACGCAGCAACAGTTAAGCAGGCACCTAATAATTGCGGTGACTAGCAAAAGTTAGGCGTGAGGTCGTCGCGTAGGCCATTGCGCGTCGCGTCGCATTCAAAAAAAGGAAAAAATTCGCGAGAGTACAGCGTCGGCCGGTGGCAGAACGTTAGTGGTCATTCGGTTTGACAAAAAATACATATGTATTTATATACCTACCCATATTTCTTTATTTATTTCCTTTCAATTTCCTAACTGTAAACTAAATGATTGTTTATTTTATTAACACCGTAAGTATGGTGTTGTATTACAAAAAAAATTTAGCGCCCAAAAAGTTGCTAGTAGTGCACGCACTTAACGTCATCATCAACGCATGCACATATTAATGATCATTTCCACGCTCAGCTTGAAGTGAGAAATGAATATTTCTCTAAAATCTATATGCATACATATGTACATAGGATGACGATATGAGCGCTCGTGTATTCAAGGAAGTGTATTCGGATGTGCACGAAAACAGGTATGCTTCTATAGTTGGCACAGTGGGCAAATGTTCTGAAAAGTTTAATATTGCACAATTCATTTCCAATAAGTTACTGCAAATGAAGCATTCAAGGGATTTGTAAATAACTTTGAAAAATGATATACTTATGAAGTATCCGCGTAAAGAAAAAGTAATATTTAAAGTATTAAGCGAAAAATAAATACTAAAATAATTACTTAATTTCATGACTATAACAGATTATTTATTTTGGAAAGAAAAATATTAATATCAATCTTTTTTGACGATATACAAGTATAAATATGAATGTATGTATTATATAAAAAACCCAGAGTTTTGCACGAATGTGTGTATTTGGCGACGAAAGTAATTGCGACCCTGGCGAGAATTATGTCAGACACTGGTGACACATAAAGCAGTCGGTATCATATCTGTCCTAATGCCACCGGATATATGGGCTTCGGAGTTAATAGAGTCTATAAAATAACAAAAGCTTTGAATAGGCGAAAGGAGAGACAGGCGAACCTCGACGAGTGGCAATTGCAATGTGATGCGACAGAAAAAGGAAGATGAACACATAGGCTAATTAAGAACGTATCAGCCTGTATTGAGATTCAGCACGGAGAGACAGACTTTTATCTCACACAATTTTTGTCATGTTATGGCTGTTTCAGTTAGTATCTCCACGGCCATGATGACGAAACGGAGTGTTCCTTCAGCGGTAGTGTCGAAGAAAATGTGGAGCATATGCATATTCTTCTCTTGCTCGAGGTAGGCAATGGAGAGAGCTGCCACAGGACAGTTAACAAAGAAATGGATGACGTCCGACAACATTGTGAGGCACATGTTGCAATCGAAGTTGGTATGGGATTAATAAATGGGCTGCGATAGCGCTGATAGGGCTGCGGATTAGGGAACGGCAGCGGAGAGGCATAAGACCGGATGAATAACACTGCAGTGAGTATATGAAGAGACATTTTGGTCCAACTTGGAGCTGGTAATGAGTAATGCCGGTCCCGCAGGTCCAAATATAAGCTATAACAGACCGAGTTAAGGGTTTAATATTCATACTGCTTCGAAAGTTCTGCAAAGCTAAAAAAAAGGCTGTCTGGGCATGGTCCCGAATGAGGTGTACCTTTAGCGGACAGTATTAATCGTCTGACAATTTACTGTCAAAAACAAATCAGTTGACGGTAGCAGTTACACACCTCCTTTTGGGCTTTTCATAAACTTTACCGCACCTACTTTAGGCTCCGCATATTTGTAAAACTTTCTGCAGTCGAGTGAAGAATGTGTGATAGAAAAGACGTTAGCGCGTCAAGTGTTTGAAAGCTTAAGTTTTTTTGGATGGAAGTTTTGGGGACACATGGCAGAGTTTTGTGTGACAAAAGTTTATTAAAAATTTTTTTTTAGTTTTTATGTAAATCTGATTTTGCAGGAAATTTTCAGACAATGGTCCTGTTAATTTATACCGACTTACCATGATATTGGATATAGGGTATACTAATAGTTATGACAAGGATGACGATGGAAAAGAGAAAATCACAAGTAATAATTATTCATACTCCGATACGAAATGTTCGAAGTCCTGCACATAACCTCTTACATCTCAATCGATGTTGGAAAACCTTAGTCCGGCAGACGATTTTATCAAAATTTTTAATTCAGAAATGTAGAATTTAATACTTACTCGGACTAAAAAAAAACTTATAATAACTGCGTCAAGAATATTCTGGTGAAGAAAATCACTACGAAGAAACAAACCATATAGAAATTAAAGCATATATTGCAGTTTTAAATTATACATAAGGAAAGATTTTTATCAGTATTTGCAACCGATAGAATCACAGCATAATTTGAACTACAGACGCCTTTTCAATTATCAATGGGCTCAATATTATTGTTCATGAAATTTGTATAAGACATGTACGCCGAAAGAAATTCAGATAGCGAACTTTCGTATAATTAAAATGATATAGCGCAGGAACTATGAATTTCATTTAAAACTGGTAAATTAGCCAAGGGACAGAGGCAATCTGATTCACTTGTTGGATAAGAAGCGTGAAAAAATTACTTTTTTTGTGAATTTTTGCGAAAATATGAACAGGTAAAATTAATTTTTATAATATCTCATACATTTTCCACAATGTTTATTTCAAAATAAAACATTTAAATTTGGTCAAAGTATCGCTAAGTCTGGCCACAATAGCAGAGTGGCTAGCAGTGTATACTGCCATTCGGAAGGCCAGCTTTCGAGTCCTGATTATAACAATATTAGAGAAAATTAATTTTTCTAATTGCGGTTGATCCTCGGCAGGGAATGACAAGCTTTCTGACTGTATTCCTGACATAAAACAAAAGTTTCTCATTTGGGCTCCTCCATTTGTTGGAAAAACATGGAAGACATCATGAATCATCATGTGGTTAGAAAGAGCCAATTATATATATACTTATACTTTTAGAGGCATATTTGGAAGGGAGTACTTGAGTTTATTAACTCCACTCAGTACCATATCGCATGCTGCAAAATGCGAGCTATCGACTGACACTGAACGCCATCACCAGAGAGTCTGTCGGCACCTTCAGTAACTCTCTAAACCATGCTTGGCGTGTACGAAATCCAACCAGCGCACATAGCAAGCGAAGAGCTCGAGTTGCTTGGCGAGATTCAAGTCGGGGCACAATTAAGGATTGGATACTGTAACAGACTCAAGTTATACTCATCCAGACTCATCCGACTCTAATATGCTTAACGTATGACCTGAATAAAATTAGTTCCCGCGTGAAGCTAATCACCTCCTTGTGTGTGCACTAAAATACATTCAACAACACCCCTCCCTAAATCTGGCTTCTACTCAGCGTTAAGACGATACAATAGCAGCAGCAGCAACAAAAACTATAAGCAGAAAATGTAAAAAATAATTAAAATAAAAAATAAAAATAAAATAATTTTTTTTTAAATATATAAAAATAAAATATAACATTTTCAAAAATTTTCCTTGAAACTGCTCCACAGTGCAAGCGACAAATGAGGCCGTTCGTCTCATAAGCAAAGCATAAAACTATGGCCAAACAAACGCAAAAAAAACAATGCAACTTTTTTTGCGCCAATTTTACTGTTCGTCGCGCTCCGATTTCGTAAAGGCACAAATTATGCATTGCATTAAAAGCAAATAGAAATAGAAAAGAAAAACAAAACGGAGAGCAAAAAATCAAAAACCAGGTATAATTAAGTTGCGTTATTTCGAGTTTAAAAAAAAAAAACATATTAAAATAGATGATAAAGTTTGCTTTTAAAATTAGCGCTCTTTCACACTCTCAACCATGTGTACGCTTGCTTGAAGCTCACGATTTTTGTGAGAGAGACTTGCACGCATGGTATTTCATTAAAATCTCAAAATCTCAATCATGTGTGAATCAAAAACTTGTTTTTCAACAAAATAATAAGCGACAATGATGATGACAATGATGTCGTTCAACGATTGAGTGATTTGCACATATGTACATACGAACAATGGAATTGTTATACATACATATTCATATAGAATCTTATAAATCAGCATGTAAACATACACACATACGTGTACATACTTTGATGCATGGATACTTAAGTGTTGTTAATTTGTTGATCACTTCAAACAGCTGAGCTTGACAACAAAATTATCAACAAAAAAATAATTGATTATCCAACAAGCGCACTCTTTCATTCGCTAGCAGACACTCTCTAAATGCAAAAAAAAAAATTCATAAATTGCAAAAAGCACATTCACTCGTTTCTAGACCAAAGTAAAGTTCTCCAGCTAAGCATTCTGCTAACGCAGCTCATGCAGCGACTAAGTGCAGCGCTGTTTTGCGACGACGTGCTCGCCAACGCCCTCTATACATACATATGTATGTAGATAGGCTAGACGGATTGCACGCATGCGCATCGAACTTGTTTACACATTTTGTGCACGTTTCGACTTTCAGACGCCAAAGGGTAAGTTTGATTTGCCTATGCACTTTGTCTATACTACCTACTATGTGTATACATAGAAGTCAGAAAGTGATTGCGCATAATGAACTACGCAACTATGGGTAGGCTATTTAATAAGAAGAGGCAAGAAAAATATGTAAATAGAAATATCCAATAGTAGTATGCGCAATTTTTATGCACTTTATTGTTTTATGCGCACAGCAACAAACTGATCGGACCTTAACAACAACGAAGTAGAGGACTTTTTTCAATATCCTTTTTTATTCAGTATTGTTTGGCATTTAATCATGGAATAACTTACGCCTGAACAACGTTTACAAATCATTCAATTCACGTTCTGTAACGAATGTGTTTCGCGCGCTTCGCTCAACTTATAGTCAACATAATCGGCCTACTGGATAATATTCGACCGAATAGACCACGTCCAGCACACAGTGAAGAAAATATAGCGGCCGTAGCTGAGAGTGTACACGAAGACCGTGGGGAGTTGATTTGGCGCCGTTCGCAGAAACTCGGATTGACCTATGGAACGACTTGACGCATTTTACGTCGAGATCTTAAATTGAAAGCATACAAAATACAGGTTGCGCAAGAACTGACATCGCTTCGCTCTATGGGCTTTTGAAAAGTTCCAAGAAGATCCCACATTTTCGATCAAAATTTTGTTCAGCGATGAGGCCCATTTCTTGCTCAATGGGTATGTGAACAAGCAAAATTGCCGCATTTGGGACGAAGAGCAATCTGAAGAGATTCAAGAGCTGTCATTTCATTCAGAGAAAACAATGGTTTGGTGAGTGGCCGGTGGAATCATCGGTCCATATTTCTTCAAAAATGATGCAGGTGAGAACGTAACCGTCTATGGCGACCGTTATCGCGCCATGATAACAGACTATTTGATGCCTCAAATTGAAGCTCGTGATCTCCGCGACATTTGGCTTCAACAAGACGGCGATACGATCGCATCAATCAATGAATTTATTGAGGGAACACTTCGGTCAGAAGATAATTTCACGTTTTGGGCCGGTCGATTGGCCACCAAGATCGTGTGATATCACACCATTAGACTTTTTCCTGTGGGGATATGTAAAGTCTAAAGTCTATGCGGACGATCCCACTTCACTATTCAGACCTTGGATCAAAACATCACGCGCATCAATTGCCAGTTACCTGTCGAAATGCTCCATCGAATCATCGAAAGTTAGACTCAGTGGATGGACCATCTGACACGTAGCTGCGGTCAACATTTGAAATAGATAATTTTCACGAAATAAATTGCAAAGAATGTTCTTTAGAATGATAAAGAAACTTCCCCATTAAATTTGAATTTTCTGTGTTTTTTTTTCTTTAAAAAAGTAGGAAAGCTCGAAATGGATCACCCTTTACCTATTTAATTGGCGCTTCATAAACGCTGAAGCAATTTTCGGTCGAGCTACTCTATTTAATGTGTTTTCCAACAAATTCAAGGACCTACAGTTTATACTAAGCTGACTCCAAATGACCGATCGCTTTTTATGAGGAGCTTTTATTTCTCATCAGAAATATACTCGAAGGGGTTGAAAATCCCAGCCAATGGGGATTGCCACAAATTAATTTACTATAATTTTGGATGTTGGTCGGACCAGGACTTGAAACCTGACCTTCCAAATGGTGGCACGCAATGCTAACCACTCGGCTATTGCGGAAACGTGCTTTAGATCTGACAACTCCATCATTGACCAGATTTTTACCATGCGTCTTGGAAGAGAGACTCCGTCGTCGAGTCATGTTTTTCGCCGCGGTGGATAAGTGTCTCAAGTCTCGCCAAAATATTCACCAAAGAAAAATTCTTTAACATATCACTGATTTACGCCTATGACCTGACCGAAGAATTGGTCGATGTGACCAAAGATGATTGCTATGGTGCTGCCTTCATCACGTTGTCGACGCCAGAGTGGGCAAATCAACATATCTTCGGCACAATTATCGTAAAATTCATGTTCTATGACGAAACATGCCCAAATGGGTTGAGGCTGATCAATTTCTTTCAGGGCGGAAACATAGTTATTTTTTTTTTTGACGAAAGTCATGTGTCCACTGTTTTAGTTTTGCGTGCATTACAAAGCTGCCTCTGTTCAGCGATCAGCGCCCAACAACAAACATGAGGAAGGTTCAGTGTCAAAAAGCTGAAATCACAATAGACAGGTTTTAACTATGATTCTCCGAGGACAGTCATCAACAACTGGATATAAGGAAATTATGGAACGACATTTCAAGCTCCCTACTACGTAGCGCTACTGCTTGGTTTTCCAAAATGTTTTTAAGATAAGCTCGTATGATTAGAATTACTGAGCTGCGGTGGAGAGAAAAAATACTGCCTACCTCGTAACGTTGTGTGACAGATATTGAAAAAAGAAGCAACCAAATTGATGAATACAAATGACTTCAGTTCATGAGAATAATAGGGATGCCCTCCCTTTCAAGCAGCAATCAACTACCTTAGTATGAAGTAGTAGTAACAAAGTGAACTAGTCTTACATTGATGCGTATATAATTGCAAAGTTAATACGAAAGATTCTCGAAATAATAGCAATGTAGTTCCAAAATGGTCCAGTAATATTCGAAAAAAGTCTACGCATTTTTGGTCACGCAGTGTTCTTACTCATATTTTGGGCAGCACTTAGCCGATGGCCTCAAACAAACACGTGCTTGATAAGAATACTGCAAGTTAACGCCGGGCCCAGAGTGGTTTGCTCGATTTCATTCTGAAAGTTTTGATATCAAAGATGAACCTTAATCTGGTCAGTCAGTTAACTGAGAAAGCCGATGAATTTCTGCAACCGGTGGGGTAAGCAAGACCAGCAAACAAACTGTCAGATGATAGCGCAGGCATTAAGCAACATCACTCACCTGACAGATCGAAATCATTTAAAAAAGGCTGGCTACTCAAAGAAGTTCGATGCTTTCTTACTACATGAATTAGTACAAAAAAAAAGAAGAATATTTACCGAAACGCTTCTGAAAAGCGACAAATCGAATCATTTCTAAAGCGTCTCATCACACATCACATCCACAAACAACTTCAAAGCCTGAATTGATAGCAAACAAGATGATTATGAGTGTATGGTGGGATTGGTAGGGAAGTGTCTATTATGAATAGCTAAAATCTGGCGAAAATTCTGTGCCCTACCGTCTACAATTAATCAGCTTACAACGAGCTCTTCAAAAAGAAGCGTCCCAAATTGATCAATCGAAAAAGTGTTGTGTTTCATCATGGCAACGCCAGATCATATACATAACAGGTCAATTGAAAACTTCACGGTTTGATGATAGATGACACTGGTAGAATTAAATTAAATATGGTTTTTAGTTAGCCCTAACCTTCAAAAGACACGTGTACAAATTTGCCAGATTTCGAATCATTAGTTTGTGAATTATGGCATTTTGAGTAAAGCAACTTTTGTTTTTGTGAAAAAAAAAAATGGATGGAAAGGAATTTCGCGGTTGAAAAAATATTGCTTCTTGAAGGAAAAAAATACAGTTGAAGCAAAAACTTGGCTTGATGACGAGTTTCCAGACACTGCCCCAGGAAAATCAACCATCAATAATTGGTATGCTAAGTTTAGACGTGGTGAAATGAGCACCGGAAACGATGAGCGCAGTGGACGCCCACAAAGAGGTTCTCACCGGCGAAAACATCGAAAAATCCACAAAATGATTTTGAACGACCGTAAATTGAAATGGAATGAAGTAGCAGGAATTTTAAATATATCAACTGAACGTTGTCATCATATCATTCACGAATATTTGGGTATGAGAAAGTTCTGTGCAAAGTAGGTGCTGCTCGCATTTGACCAAAAACAACGACGAGTTGATGATTCGGAGCAGTGTTTGAAGATGTTCTAGCGTAATAAACCCGAGTTTTTGCATCTGTATGTGACAATGGATGAAACATTGCTCCATCATTTCAGTCCGAAATCCTATCGACACTCATCCGAGTGTACCGCATACGATGACCCGCTCCAAAGAGTAGAAAAGCGCAACAATCGCCTGCCAAGGTTATGACGTCTGTATTTTGGGATGCACATGGATTAATTTCCATTGACTACCAGGAAGGGCCATGAACAGCGACTACTATATGAAGTTATTGGCCTGTTTGAAGGACGAAATCGCAGGTAAATGGCCGCATTTGAAAAAAAAGAAAGTGCTGTTTCACCAAGACAATGCACCGTGTAACAAGTCAGTGAAATCGGATGCAAAAATCAATGAATTGGGCTTCGAATTGCTTTCGCATCCACCGTATTCTCCAGATCTGACTGCCAGCGAATATTTCTTGTGCTCAGATCTCAAAAAAATGCACGCTGGGAAGAAATTTTCGTCGAATGATGAGGTGATCGCCGAAACTGAGGCCTATTTTGAAGCAAAGGACAAATCGCACTACAAAAATAGTACCGAAAATTTGAAGATCGCTATGATCAATGTATCACCCTTGAAGGGAACTATGTTGAATAAAAAAAAAAATGAATTTTGCCAAAAAAAAAAAATATTACTATGGTAGGCCGGGGACCTTTCAATTCACCTATTACATATTTGATGACCAAACAAAAATTGACGAAGCTTGGTTGAGAAGTTCTAATGCAACAGAACTGTTCTGTTGGGACCATCTGGGTTACCATTTGTTTGAGTGTCTGAAAAAATCTCTTGACTTGAACTGATGGGCCGACCGAAGTGCCGCTGAAAATCATTTGGCCAAGTACTTCGCGTCTAACCCACAGAAATTCTACACAACTGAAATTGTGAGGCCGAAAAATGGAGAGTAGTCATAGATAATAATGGTCAATATGTACTTGATTAAAATGAATTTTTAAAAAAGAAATTTTTTTTTGCAAATTTTTACAAAAAACGTCAGAGACATTTTATATTAAGCAATAATTCCAGACTAAATTCATTTGAAGTAAATAAAAATGCTTGTAAACTAGTGTGATTAGCAGAGCAGCGTTTGACGACTTACAAGTAACCAGCAAGTCATGTGGGCAACCGGACACAGCTGGCTAACTGGCAGCATAGGAGTACATATAAATCAGGAAGTATATATGCATATTATACATACATGTGCATATAAATATATATATTTTTTTTTGCAATTTTCTATGAGTTTGCAAATATTTTTCATTGTTATTAAATTAAAAAAGCCAGAAAATTAGACAACATTTTTGCTTACACACATACATAACATACACATGTACACATGTATGTAGCACATAAGCAGGTGTCAGAGCATAAGTTCAGCGCACGAAAAGCATTCATTATTTCGGTATAGCGGGGGGAAAAAATTATGAAACACAAGTTGTGTAATTTTTCAAAATTTATGCATATTTTGTTTGCATAAAATTATGTTTGGGCGTGTTGTCAGGTGCATTGGTAGTAATATTATATAGCTAAGCTACATACAGACACACGTAATTTGTGAACTATGTAAATCTAAGGAAAATTACTCAAATCACTTCACAGCAATAAGGAAATAATTTTTCTTTTCTTTATTAAGGTCTACAAGATATTTAATCGTTTATACGAAAATTGCTTAAATATGTTAAATTGAGAAAAAAATATTCCATGAATTAATTGTTTCATTTACCTAACGCGAAAGCTGTAATTTATAAGTTTAAAAATAAATAATTGACTGCTGTGTCCAGCTCACATGTGGGAAGGTTGCAAGTGCAAAAAAAAAAGAAGAAAATTAGAAAAAAAATTGCCAATAAAATTCAAATTTATTTCAATTAATTAACGCTGTGTGGCTTGTGGCTAGCTAATGTTAATTACAATACTGTTATTGCGCTTTTTAAACGCTTAGGTAACGAAATTTAATTGTTGGTTTTGCGTTACACTTTCAATTATTATAATTTTTTTATTTTGTACTTAATTTTTTAAAATTATTTTTAGCAAAATTTTTACTAATTTTAACACTGAATTTTTTTAAGCATCCTTCACATTAACCAACACTTAAAATAATTTATTAACTGTAATGCAGTTTACGAATTTTCATCGCTTATAAGTTTTTAAATTTTTGTTACGAAAAAATTTCAAATCATCACACAAAAACTTATTAACTAAAAATTAAAAAATTTTCATTATATGTTAAAGGTGACAAGGCTCCAAGCAATCATCTTCGATTAGTCTGAACTGAGCACGTGCTTTCACGTCTTATTAAAACTAACGGAGATCGAAGTGAGTTAATTCTTAAAAATTTCCCGAAAACCGAAAAATCATTAAAAAATTTACTTGAGTATGAGCGAAGAAAAATTTGCGTTTTAAAATTGTTATAAAAAGAGGCAATTCCATATTTTTCAATGCTTTTACAGGGTGAACCATTCGAGGCTCATTACTTTTTTAAAATAAAAAAAATAAAACACAGAAAATTCAAATTTAATGGGGAATGTATTTTATGAATATTTACATTCGAAAGCATTTATTTTTTGAAGATTATCTTTTTTAAATGTTGGCCGTGGCTACGTCTTAGATGGTCCATTCGTTTAGTCCAATTTTCGATGACTCATTCGAGCATTTCGACTGGTAACTGGCGAATGACACGCATGATGTTTTGCTCCAAGGCGGGATTATCCGCATAGACTTTAGACTTTACATATTCCCACAGGAAAAAGTCTAACGGTGTGATATCACACCACGATCTTGGTGGCCAATCGACCGGTCCAAAGCCGTGAAATTATCTGCTCACCGAAGTGTTCTCTCAATAAATCCACTGATTGGTAAAATGCGTGGGAAGTGGTGCCGTCTTGTTGAAACCAAATGTCGCGTAGGTGACGAGCTTCAATTTCAGGCATCAAATTGTCGAGTATTATGGCGCGATAACGGTCGCAATTGACGGTTACGTTCTGAGCGGTATCATTTTTGCAGAAATATGGACCGATTATTCGACCGGCCCACAAACTACACCAAACCGTTTCAATTGAGTCAGAAATGGACCTCATCGCTGAACAAAATTTGGCTCGAAAACGGTGGATCTTCTTGGAACTTTTCAGGAGCCCATAGAGCAAAGCGATGCCGCTTCGGAAGGTCGAGCGGCTTCAGTTCTAGCACAAGCTGTATTTTGTATTTTGTATGCTTTCAATTTAAGATGTCGACGTAAAATGCGCGTAGTCATTCCATACGTCAGTCCGGGTTGCTGCGAACGGCTCCGAATCGACTCTCCACGCTCTTCGTGTACACTCTCAGCTACGGTCGCTATATTTTCTTCACTGCGTGCTGGACGTGGTCTATTCGGTCGAATATTATCCAATAATGAATGCTGGGTCACAAGATGGGTGATGGTGTTGCGAATAGTACGCTCAGTAGGTCGATTATGTTGACCATAATGTTGAGCGAAGCGCGTGAAACACATTCTTTACAGAACATGAATTTTCATAATAAAGTTGAATGATTGTAAACGTTGTTCAGGCGTAAGCCTTTCCACGCTGAAATGCCAAACGATACAGAACAAAAATAACATGACAGTTTGACACGACTCACGCGTGAGCAGTCAAAAAAAGGTTATCGAAAAAAGTATCTCTACTTGGTTCACCCTTTAGCTGCATTTCTTTATTCAAAATTTAAAGTGTTCGAAAAATACAAACACAAATATGAAAGTAAAAAGCATTTATGTTCACCTTTTGACAATTAGAAAACGAAAAAAAAAGAATTTAACGAGGCAACAGCTGTTTAAATTTCAATTTTCATTGCATTGAAATTGTGAAAACCATTGGAAAAGTTATTAAGTAAAATAAACATTCACACATATTCCCACAAACACATACACGTGCACTACTCATTTGCAAAGGGGCGCGATCAATAAGCGAAAATGCAAATGAAACTAATTAAACAATTTTATTAGCAAAACTCTTTTCTTAGCTGATTTGTGTAAATGTCATTGTCATCGTCATTATTACAATAACAACAGTAAAATGAGTGCAATAAAGCTATGTGAAAAGTATTCGACCAAGTAGTGCATTTGTATTTTAGCGGAGTACTTACAAAATGCTTCCTTTTAATACAGAAGTGGAGCTAATTACATCTGTATGTATACCGATCACTGGATGAAGTAATTATTTTTTGGATTTTTTGGCAAAAAAAATTTGGTACAGTTAATGTCGGAGAATATATGTATGCCTCACCTGAAATATCTGCAAAGAAGCTATTTGTAAGAAATCAGTAGTAAACCCCAGCACCCGCTGCTGAAACTCTGTATCAGGAGACATGGAATTTTGTAAAACTGACTGCCGGTGGAATAATGTAATGGCCTACAGAGAGTTTGAAGGTTATTTTCTGAGTATATCGCAAAAATTATCGAAATATTTAGCAGAAGGAGATAGTTTCTGAACTGATTGGTGATTACTTACATTTAGCTAAGTCGCTCATCAGCTAACCTTACGGCGCTCACCTATCCACCTAAAGTCATGTGTACTCCTTTACTCATATGGCATGCATTTTACATGCATGAAGAATACTCGGGATTATTTAAAGAAAGTGTATAATTGTCTGTCAAGCATTTATCATGTGCATATATATATGTATTGACATTGTCTCATATTAACATTTCTTTGAAAACAATTCAAACTCTAATTATCACCGATGACCTCTTCATACATAATTAAATAATTGTGTTTGTATATATACAGTGACGGACAAAAGTCTACATACACCACGGGTTTACTATGTTATGTCGATATGCTGTTTTGTTACGGCGGTTAGGTACCCTTTTTTCACTATTTTTTTTAAATTATGTTTTCTAATTTGCTAGTATTGAATTTTGTTGTGGTTTAAACGCATTAGCACCCACAATGGCTCCGCGAAATGAAATATCCATTGACGTAAGAATCATGGTTATTCAGCACAAAATAGAAAAGAAATCGTATGGTGAAATTTAAAAATCTTAAAATTAAGTCCACCAAAGATACAGACCATTGTAAAAAACTTTGAAAAAAAAATGGATACACCGAAAAAAAGCCGCGTGTAGGCCGTCTGATGAAACTAACTCGTAGAGACATCAGCTTTATTCTGAAGGAAGTGAATGATGATCCTAACGTTACTGCTCCAAAATTAGCCGAAAATATCGCTAACTCATCAAGAAAGTGTGTCCACCCAAGCACAGTTCGAAGAGCTCTGAACTATAACGACTTCCACAGTAGAACGCCACGTAAAAGGCCTATTTTTTCTGAAAAAATCTTAAATTTCGCTTGGAGTTCGCTAAAGCACATTTAGACAAGGTAATGGATTTTTGGCAAAAAGTCTTGTTTACGGCAGCGATGGAAGAGCAAAAGTTTGGAGAAAAGAAAATACTGCACTTAACGCCAAAAATATAGTACCAACCTTGAAGCATGATGGCGGCAACGTAATGGTTTGGGGAGCGGTTGCGGCATCTGGAGTTGGAAAGCTTGTTTTTATTGAGGGTGATATGGATCGGTTCAAATATATAAGTCATTGTTGGAAGCTAATCTGAAGCCTTCGGTGGACAGTTTGGAGCTTGGCACAGGCTAGATCTTTCAACAGGATAACGATACAAAACACATGGTCCATATTGTTAAGGATTGGTTGCTTTATCACGCTCCAAGGCAACTACACACACCTACACAAAGCGCAGATTTGAATGTTATTGAACATGTCTGGAAGATTTTTGAGCGAAAAATTAGAAAAAAATCAGATTTCCAGCTCAGCATTACTCAAAGAATGTCTTATTGAAGCTTGTGTCAGTAGTACTCCCTCAGAATCGACAAATTTAGTTGATTCGATGCCACGATGGCTGCAAGCTGTTATTGATGCGAACGGTGAACCAACTAAATACTAAAAAGTTCAAGTTACCTGATATTAATCATAGTCTTTGCGCTAAGATAGGTTAGGTGACGTATGTATGTAGTGATGTATGTAGACTTTTGTCAATGTTGGATTTACGCTTCTTTTGTCATAGCTTTAATATTTTTTATTAAAAAAATTATTTTTGTTAGTTTTTTATTATAAGGGAAAATAGTTGAAATAAACTGTATCATTACATTTTTCAATAAACCTTTTGGACTTTCAATTCAATTCAATTCAATGAAAACAGGGGTGTATGTAGACTTTTGTCCGCCACTGTGTGTGTGTACATATGCCTACATGTAATGTGACACTGATATTTAAATGCGTCAATAAACGTAATGAATACTTTTCATTTCAAATTTATGGAGTGAGTTTGCCTCACGGTATATTTATTATTCTCTATGCTTGGACATTGAAACAAATAATCCAATATTATAGTCTCGGTTAGTAGTAACCGTAAGAGATGACGAAAAAAACCCATTTTCTAACTTAAATCTCGCTCATTTGGAGTTTTTATTATAAAGTTTAATCCATTTAGTGGTTTCGAAAGTGAAGAGCTGTATTTAAACATCTGTCAAACTTAGCTGTCAAACCAAACATGTTTTGTTTTAGTTAAAAGTCCGACCTTTCTGAAAATGGATCGCTTAATAATCGCATAACGCATTGAAATTGTTGAAACCTACTACAAAAATGGTGATTCGTGCTTTAGGAGTAGATTATGGTGCACATAATTTTCCAACAACTCAAGCAATTGGTAAAATTTTAAAGAAATTTGAAGAGACAGCAACGAAATCCTCAAATTGCTAGCCGGCAGCACCTGGGGAAAAGACAAAGAAACACTGCTGGCAACGTAGAAGGCAATTGGCCAGCCGGTTGTAAATTATGCTGCATCGATTTGGACGCCCGGGACTAGCGAGACGCAGTGGAAGAAGCTCCAGACTTGTCAGAACACCGCCCTTCGCACCGTGACGGGAAACCTCCTGATGGCGTCGGAGCATCACTTACACAGTGAAACGTCTATGCTCCCAGTTGAGGAGCATAATATTATGCTGTGTAAGCAATATCTGCTGGGATGCTACCGCAGGGATCACGACACTTATTGGAAGTTGAATCACCACCTGGGCACATTAGTAAGGGAGCACTAGACTACCGGGACGCCGTACAGCATAACAGACAAGACCCGCTCGACAGAACGGCGTACAGACAGTCCATAAACACCATTCACCGAGAGTCCGTTAACACCTTCGTGAGCACTCTTCCCGTGAATGGTGTTCTCGGAGTCCAATCACCACCCATAGCAGAACAAGAGCTCGAGTTGTATCGATACTGCAGCAGGCTTCACTCCTACCTATCCAGACTCTACCCTGACATACCCAACACATGTCCCGCATGCATCGAATCCCCGCGCGACACTAACCACCTCTTTACATGCCCACTTAACCCGACTCATCTAACACCCCTCTCCCTCTGGTCCGAACTCGTCGAAATAGCACGTTTCCTGGGTCGCCCGTTAGATGACCTCGATGACTAAACTAAACTTGCCTGACCCTAGACGGGGTTGGCGCAGCCGCTACAACAACAACAACAATAAAGTGTGGTTGAAGACTGCAATGTATCTATTTCTCGACGTTCTCAAGAGCTGGACTTTCTTAGGACAGATCATGGCGTATTTTACAGTTGGACTGACACCTACATCCATAACATTTCACGATATCAATCAGCCCACGATGTCTAATCACTAATAATTACCCATTTGGAAGTAAGCTGAGGTGAGTAGCAGAGCCCCGAGGTCAAAACCTCCCCCAAAAATATTCGTTCCAATGAAAAACATTCAGAAAAGCTGCGGCAGAGAAATACAAGTTTTGACGACATCCACTGCAAACGATTTAAGGACAACTTGAAATTTGGGATGGTGGCGCTGCCCATCTTGTGGATGTTCTTATGAGAATTAAGATTGACATCACCGTCGTCTGCGTAGTGCACTGGATAGTATAAGAATGGAAAAGCGGAAATATAGAGTAGCAAAACTTTTTAGTTGAATTTGTGAAGTCAGTCACGGAGTTTGTCACCAAGTATTAGCATTCACTCTGCTGGATGAACGTCTACCTACTATTTGCATCAAGTTTCTTTGACAAAGTAGTTGCTGACGCACTAAAGAAAAAGTAGAACGATGTGACCAACGACGAAAGTCAACGTACACTGCTACTATTTGAGAGCACTTCTCAACAGGTTGTTATTAGGGAATTGTTGGACGTCATTTCATGCACGCTTCGCTAAGCTTTCGGCAATTTCGAAGGGAGTGTGATGAGAAAAGTCTAATCGGATTGGAAAAAAAGAGACTTCCCATCTGGCATGGTTGCGATCTACGGCAATCTCATACAATACGAGGTGTTCTCAAAGGAAAAGGTGAATTTTGATTTGTTTTTGAAAAAGTACTTATTTATTCATCAATATCTATTTTGCCCTCTTCAAAGTAATCCCCCTCGGATATAATACACTTGTGCCAATGCTTTTTCCAATCCTCGAAGCACTTCTGAAGTGAGCTTTTCGGTGTGGCTATCGATTCTGATTTGATCTCATCAATTGTGGCAAAACGCTTTCCTTTCATTGGTTTCTTTAGTTTTGAGAATAGCAAAAAGTTTTTTTTTTGGCCAAAAAAAATCACGAATAAGCATTGATGTGTGAGCTGGTGCATTATCGTGATGCAGAATTCGCGATTTGTTTTTCCACAATTCCGATCGTTTGTGCCGTATTGCTTCAAGCAAACGTTGCATAACTTCCTTGTAGTATTCCTTATTAACTGTACGACCTTTTGGCAGGAACTCATGATACGCCACACCATTGTAATCAAAGAAAACAGTGAGCAAAACCTTCATCTTTTCCTTTGAACATACCTAGTATAGAGATACTGAATACGCTGACTACATCATGTCGTCCATATGGGTGAAAACTCATCAGCTTTGTTGTCAATGCAGTTAGTATCGGTGGAAGCAACGGAAGAGGAAGATCTACACTGCGCAGGAATGACTGGGCTGCACTTGGTGTCTCCAATTAGTGAAAAAAAAACTCTGATTGAAGAGAGAGTTTGATGGCGTAGTCTGATACGGAACGTTAAAATAATTATCTTAGATTGAAATTCAAACTTAATGCTTTCTAAAATAAAGTATTGACTAACACTCCACAAAAAAATATACACATTTTCGAAAAGAACAAAAAGTCTGTTTGTTCCCAAATAATGCACTTTGCTCATAAAATAAATGCTTGGCTGCTCATTAATGTATAGTTAAATCTATTAATAGACTAAATGTACTTAAATTAACGACACTTAGTGTTAAACAATGGAATATTTTTACTCTTTGCATATTTTTTCAAGGTAAGAGAAGAATATGTATTGAATTGAATATACTGGCAACTGCACCAGTATATGAAATTTGAAAGCAGTTAAAGACTCTGCATAATGAAAATTCCAAGAGAGAGCTGGAAGATGGATCAAGATGAAACGGAATGCTTTAACAGCCCTCAAGACCACCAGCATCAAAAGTAATGGCAGTGAAGGGGAGCAGAGCCACTTTTTTCTCAAAAGAACTGCGTGGCAGTCCTAAGCCTGATGACAGTTGTAGACATTTATCGGAAGAAATCCATAAGTGAGGCGTTGGAAAACCTTCTTTTATGTAAAACGCATAGTTAACATCAAGGAAAATCGCTGTTTAGAGAAGTAAACGAAGGCCTTTAGCGCAAAGCGTTGACATCCTAAACGACGATTGCTTCACCAACTAGACAATTTCTAAACTACAAATTGAACTAACTTCTTTGAAGCTTCTTGAGTACTAAATTTTGAGTTGAAAAGATTACCATCAGATTATCAAATCGTAATCGTTTCTAAGCACTAGAGACTAGAGACCAGAAACTTTTAAGTCAAAAAAATGACTACTTGCAACAATTTCAAAAAAAAAAAAAAAAGCTGAAGAAAAAGTGCTCCCTTCGGCCATTCATGAACAAATTTATTGTATTGCAAGCAATTTTAACGATTTGAATCTAAATCTCATATCTGAAGAATTAGTTGTAATGACATAGTCTTCCGATTTCTATGATTTTCCGTGTCAATATTTATTTGCTTGTGTAGAATACAGAAATTCACGCTCTTGCATGCTTTTTTTGACGAATTTTTTCTACCCAAAACCTCACAACTGAACAAATCGTCTATGTGGGGGCTATATGTTCTAGTAATGATCTATGCCGAATAAAAATACAACTGCGTACCAAGGTTGGTTGGTGTGACTCAAAAGTTAATGGACGAGCTAGCGTTCAAACAGAAAAACAGACAGACAGACGCACATGACTAAATCAATTCAGGTCGCCGTACTGACCCCATCGATATAAATTTTTGTGGGTCTTTCTCTCTCTCTTCTCTTTCCAAAAGCAATCAAAGTACATAATTTCAGGCAAATCGATCATTATCGAATCCTCTGGAAGTAAAAGTGCTATAGAGATTTATCTAGATATAAACCTTCGTCCAAAAATTCAACCATAAACATGTGGGAAATTTCAACAGATTCCATGTCCTAGGTCCACTTCTCTATAGAAAATGTGGTGTTCATGTTAAACCCACCATAAAGCTACCTACATACCAACTCTCATTAGAATCGAACCCAAAATACGATTTTTTCGAATAGGTCGGTTCCTGATTAATTTCTTTAATTTTTCTTTCGGATTCATTTTGCTTGGCAGGAGACCAGCCCGAATTGTTGCGAGTAGAGGTCCTTTTTTCAATAGCCTTTTTTGGCAGATCACGCGTGAGTCGTGTCAAGCTGTTTTTGTTTATTATTGTTTGGTATTTCATCATGCAAAGACTTACGCCTGAACAACGTTTACAAATCAGTCAACTTCATTACGAAAATTCACGTTCTGTACAGAATGTGTTTCGCGCGCTTCGCTCAACTTATGGTCAACATGATCAGCCTACTGAGCGTACTAGTGGCAACACCATCACTCATCTTGAGACCCAGCATCTCACGTCCAGTACGCAGTGAAAAAAATATAGTGGCCGTAGCTGAGAGTGTACACGAACACCTCGGAGAGTCGATTCGGCACCGTTCGCAGCAACTCGGACTGATGTATGGAACGACTTGGCGCATTTTACGTCGCCTTCCCAAGCGACATCGCTTCGCTCTATGGGCTCTTGGAAAGTTCCAAGAAGATCCAACGTTTTCGAGTCAAAGTTTGTTCAGCGATGAGGCTCTTTTCTGGCTCAATGAATATGTATGCCAGTTACCAGTCGAAATGTTCGAACGGGTCATCGAAAATTAGATTCAATGGACGGACCATCTGAGACGTAGCCGCGACCAACATTTGAAAGAGATAATTTGCAAAGAATAAATGGCAAAGAATGTTCTTTCGAATGATAACAAATATTTCTCATTAAATTTGAAATTTCTGTGTTTATTTTTTTTTTTTCTTAAAAAAGGAGGAATGCTCGAAACCTTTATAAACTAGAAGATCTGGCGCCACGTTGTTGTGGCTTTCTGTATTTCGTTTAATTTATAGATTTTGTAGTTGGCATTGTAAAGGAGGTGATAAGCAAAGAATAACAAAAATTAAAATTTTTTTACAAATTTTTTTTTTCCAATTTATTGTGAAAACCAGTTTAAATAATTTTTCAGTTTCGTTTAATAACCTTTTTTTTTTTAAACCGAATTTTATTACATACTATGATCACCCTGCAAAATGTAATTAGGGTATATGTAGTTTCATAAACAATTACATATTAATACCAAGAAAAGTGCTTTTGCCAATCATACAGGTGACAACAAATCGATCAATATTGTTCACTCAGCAATAATAATTTTGCCAGGGGCTAAGCTTGTCTGCAAATATATGTACATATGTACATAAAGGTGTATGTTCAATATGAAAACATATTATTACAGTCTACAGCAAAATAATTCTGCGTTAACCTGTTTACTGTCAACAGCAATTCACTAAGTGAACCCACGAACCCAGTCTGCATTTCAAACCACATACGAGTATACGGCCGCCATCATACTTGTAACACTTGTACAGCGTGCCGCACACAGTTAAGGTCAAATAGTTCAATATTCTTGAGACTCACCTCAAAGTTTACACTTGCGTGGTTTAGTATCTCACGGATATGAAACAGGCCACCTACATTAAGTGCACATTTTCATATATATATATACATGTATTCTATGTTAAACAGAAATTTATTTATCCGCATGACATTTGCTATTCAACGTTTTGTGGGTGCAGGCATTCTTTGCTTGCGTTTTTTTTTTTAAATTTATTTCTTGAACGCAAAGAGTTTTTGCAATATCTTTGTTTATAATTATTTCTTTTCGTGCGTTTTTTTTTCGGTTTTTGAGACCACTTTGGTTGAGAAAATATAATTTTGTAAAGACTTATTTTTTGAATACCCATAATCTTTGAGTTTTTGAGCAGCTTAAAAATATTTCATCCTCTCCTCGCTTAAATTCCTGATTATCAGATTCATCTAAAATGTATTAAGCTCAATTATCCATCAAATTAGATGACACAACATTACAAAGTATGAAGTTTTTCAAGAAAAATTCACATTTTATTGTTAAAAATCTTTCTAACTTCGATCGAATTCAGGAAACACCAGTTCTCATAGTCTATGTTAGGTATTTAGGTATAGTGGATGCCTTTACATGCATCTAGGCCCTTAGGAGTCCCATTCCGATATCACCGGGACAAAACTCCCCTCATAATATAGTTCCTTAATTCAAACAGTTTTAAAGGGTGATCCATTTTTTTTAAAGAAAAAATTACTGAAAATTCAAATTTAATGAGAAATGTTTAATATCAGACGAAAGAACATTCTTTGGCATTTATTTTTTGAAGATTATCTCTTTCAAATGTTGGTCGCGACTACGTCTTAGATGGTCCATCCGTTGAGTCTGCTTTTCGATGACTCGTTCGAGCATTTCGACTGTTAAGTGGCGAATGACACGTTTGATGTTTTGCTCCAAGGCCTGAATAGAAGCGGGATTGTCCGAATACACTTTAGACTTTACACATCCCCACAGGAAAAAACACTAACGGTGTGATATCACACGATCTTGGTGGCCAAACGACCGCCCATATCGTGATTTTATCTACTCACAGAAGTGTTCTCTCAATAAATCCATTGATTGATGCGAAGTGCGGGAAGTGGCGCCGTCTTGGAATATCAACCTTCCGAGTGTAGTTTTGACATGAAATAAAAAAGTCTCTAAAAGTCCGTCAGCTGTTAAAAAAATATTAACACTCTCGGCCCAAAAGCGCTTTAGTGGTTATAAAGCGTAAATTACACAAGTGTACACGGGTTTAGACCTAGGCAACCAAACATTGTTTCGATGATAATTTTTGACGCTAAATTCAAATCTTCACTCCGATTTTTAAGATTTGATTAAATTTTCTCGATTTTTGACAATTAATGGTCATCTTTTTAAATCAAAAGTAACAAATCAGAAATGAAGAGAGATTGAACTTAGCTTTTCTGTATTGCTTGGGCTTTATTACAATCCAACGGTAATCGCTCATCATATCTTCTTCCTGGGTATCGTCATCCGATGTTGGTTAGATCGTGATGTAGTCACCCTTTCTGATCGTCGCTTGTATCGCCCAGGCTTTCGGGGAAAAATAGGGACGAAAATGCAGGAAATGTATCTTTAAAGAAATTATAGCTCCAATCTTTCGATAACTTTCGAACAAATTGCCAAAAATTTTAAAATTCAGGACTTTGTGGTTACCAATAAAGTGGTGAAAAACATTTTGAAAATATTCACTTAGATGATGTTTCTAGGTTTATTGCATAGTGTAGCGTAGCTCGTTACCTATTCTAAGATATGCATATCATCATTCTCTGGATCCAGGGTATACGTTTTTCTGGTGTTGAAAAAGTGAAAAAAAAGGAATTTTGAGGCTGATGCTCGGTACACACGCGAAAACTCAGAAGCTAAAACCAATATTCCTAACCTGATTAAATATTCGGGTCCAGAAGTTGACATGAATTTAGAAACTTGTGTTATAACGGGTGATCCATTTCCATGTTCCCTAATTTTTTTAAGAAAAAACTCAGAAATATCAAATTTAATGAGAATTTATTATCAGTCGAAAAAACATTCTTTGGCATTTATTTCTTGAAAATTATCTCTTTCAAATGTTGGACGCGGCTACGTCTCAGATGGTCCATCCAATGAATCTAATTTTTGATGACACGTTCGAGCATTTCGAATGGTAACTGACTAATGACACGCGTGATGTTTTGCTCGAAGCGGGATTGTCCGTATAGACTTTAGGCTTTACATATTCCCAGAGAAAAAAGTGTTTCAGGCATCAAATAGTCGGTTATTATGGCGCGATAACGGTAGCCATTGAAGTTTTCACCGGCATCACCACACCGGTGTTTTTTTTTTACATGAAATAGCAGCTCTTCAGGTTGCTCTTCGTTCCAAATGCGGCAATTTCGCTTGTTTACATACCCATGAAGGCAGAAATGGGCCTCATTGCTGAACAAAATTTGGTTCGAAAACGTCGGATCTTCTTGGAACTTTTCAAGAGCCCATAGAGCGAAGCGATGTCACATGGAAAGGTCGAGAGGCTTCAGTTTTTGCACAAGCTGTACTTTGAAGCTATTTTGTACGCTTTTAATTCAAGATCTCGACGTAAAAAGCGCCAAGTCGTTCCATACGTCAGTCCGAGTTGCTGCGAACGGCGCAGAATCGACTCTCTACGGTCTTCACTCTCATACTCGCAGTTACGGCAGCTATATTTCCTTCGCTGATGATCTCGTCATTCGAGTTTTGAAACAAGAAGTAGTCGCAGGGCTTAAGTCAAGAAAATATTCTGCATGGATTAGGCAGCACGTAGCCAATTTATAATTATTTTGGGCAGGATGAATAATATTCGTTTTACCCTTTTCAAGGTAATCGATGTGAATGACACCTTAAAAAACTATGGTCATGACATTTTTGACCAACACACCCACCTTAACCCACCTTTCGTGTACGTTCACCCGGAAACGGCGGAAAAAACTCGTTTGGATTGCGTTTGAACATCGCCCACCACTCTTTTGAAGTGGTCGCGAATCGCAGCATCCATCGCGCGTTTAGCTTTTTCATGTCCAAACATTCATGTAAAATGTGATGTATTCGCTGAGTTGAGATGCCTACAGCCTTAGCCACCTCAGGTTCTTTTATTCTTCGATCGTCCAATACCATTCCATGGATTTCATCGAAGGTATAAAGACTTTCAATACAACATTTTAGGTCTCTTATCAGTTGTCAGGTCAGATTCTAAAGCTTCTTGGCGATATCCTTGTTGTCAGTTCGGGAAAAAACTGACAGAATGTAGATTTTTTTAAGATTTGTTTTTCCCAAATTTGTTCCAAAGTTTTCAAGTATAAATAAAAATATAAATTTTAATTTGAAAAAAAAAATATATATATTTCAAGCAAAATGTGTTGGCAAGTCAAACGATATATTCGATTTTTTTTTTAAATAATTTAGTGTAGACCCTCTGCTGTCATATCTACCGTTTGTCGAATTTATCAACGCCAACAGTACATCTCAAAAGCTGCAATTGCCTAAAATCCAATTTTGCAACGTTACAAAGTGATTTTTTGCTGCTGTTGGCTTCAGGAAATCAAACACTTTTTCTATTTTCATATTTAACCGGTTTTTCAAACACACACAAAAAGCCGCACATGTACCTAAGTGTGTGTGTGTGTTTGTGAATGCATGTAAAGTAAACACATTCCAATTTCATATAATCAACGCTTGCAACACACGCTCTCATCAACATTAACATCCAACCTCAACACCAGCGTACCCAGCCGCAACGTCAACCGCAAAAGTAATATCACTGTGTGACTATGATGTTTTTTTTCCAGTGCCATTTTGCAACAACGGCAACCCCAGAAAAATCTGTGGGAAAATTAAATGATTGTGAAGCCATATAGGGAGATGCATTTAGTCAAAATCCCACTCAATTTTGAGTTGTGTAAAGAAGTTTTAAAACTTCTTATCTGATCATTGACTTGTTGGATTGCCTTTCTCTTCTCTCTTTTTAGTGTGAAAATTTTTTTGTGTTCCAGGTTCTGTAATCCCACTTTGAAACTGCTTGTTTATAGGTAAACTTTTTGAGGAGCAGTTTCTACAGTTTCTTTCGATAACTCAATTATCAGAGATCTATATGAAAACTAGTTAAGATGGAGAGCACATCAGCGGTTGTACGTACAGTCGGTCGAAATTTTATTTTAGAAATGCTCATTTGAGCCTTAGAATAAATATGAAACTGAATTTGGAATAGTTCAGTATGTTTTTGAAAAGCAAACTGCTCAAACTATAGACAATGAAATGTCAAACTGTATAAGATATACGACGACACTGGCATAGTATAGCCGCTTAAGAGATAACAGATACGTAAGTTAGCATGGCCATGCTGCTCAGATGGATGAAAACACACCAACTTTCAAGGTTTTCAATGCAGTACGCACTGGTAGACTATCAGACTATATACTACCAAGGCCTAAGGTCGGTAACTGCTTCCTGGTGAGAATAGCTATATAACGTGACTGGAAAAGAGTCTAGTGGTGGGCAAGGAAATCTTCTCAGTCTATAGCGACGCATCGAAATAGACTGCGGAAATTCAGACGGAGGTATACCACAAGGAACCAGATATCTCTTTCTCTCTCTATCTGTCTACCGAACTTCTTCGTAAGGATACAGAAATCAAACCTATAAAGGAACAGACAGGCGGCATTGTTGGTCACCAATGTTAAGTCAGCAATTAGAAGAAGACTGAGACTGATTTGACTTATCCATAATGTTGATACCCGTCCAAAGGAACAATTTTGGCAAAGAGTTGGTCAAGTCGGGAGCCTCTCTTGACAAATCCGAGGCGAAGTTAATACCATGCCCTCTCCGAATGAAAGATATGAATCTATATCCAGCTGTAAGACAATGAAGCAAATCTGGCTCAATAATGACAGGCTAAGAACTAAAGACTTATTAAATATGTACAGTTCAAAGCATGTACAGATATACAGCCGCAATAATGGAGCATTGCTCTTTTCGAGAGTATGCACTTAAAATGGGTCTGCTCTATAACAACGATTGCCGCAGTTGCTAACTGCAAGGGAAAAGGAAAACTTTCTCTGTGAATACCCATCTCTATCACAAACTCCACATAGAACACTTAGAATCCATCAGCTAGCCAACTTTGAATGGCTGTCCACAAGAAAAGCATAATGGATATAAGTAGTTTCGTTTATAGGTCTTACGATAGTGCATTAAAGTGGCGCATTTAGCGCTAATTTGGCACGTGGTAAAGATCTCACGGGCAGCACTCTTACCTGTCAACCCTCCAGCAGCGCAGAGGCAAATGAAAACCTTAACTGATGGGTGGGAAGGAGATGGAAAAGGACTAGGCTTCACTTGGTATCTAGAATTACATGACGAACACCAAAACAAATAAAAAGAAACCACTAGCGAGCTAATGTTTATTCGGCTCTACTCACTTAAGGGGTTAGGCCACTCCTAGAGGGCCACAAAATAGGCCTTTTTTGAGATTATTTTTTTTGGGAAAACTTTTAAATAACTCTGATTTTCGACAAAGGGAATTACATATAATTGACGGCTTATAACTATTTTTTAAGAAAAATTTATTTAAAAATGGATGCCTCCATTTTTTCGGGAGCCACAGCCGGGCACACAGCTCCTGTAATTTTTTTTATTTTAATAAGTTGTTGAACGGTTTCCGCTTGTAAATAGCAATAGCTACAGAAGTACGTAGGATTTTTTCAATATATGCATTTTTGACAAAATGGCGGGTCTCTAAAGGAAAAAGCAACAATTTGGCCTACAATTTTTCTCGAAATTTGTTTAAAAAAATGCAATATAAAAAAATCTACGTACTTCTGTAGATAATGTATTTCTGAAGACGTTGTCAAAATTTTAAGTGAATCGGTTGTAAATTGTTTGAGTTTTGGCCAACTTGAAAACAAAAACAGTTTTGAGATAAACGGGTTTAAAGTTTTGAGTATGCCTTACTGACTGAAACAGATGCTTCAACTAGAGAACGAAAATACGACATTTAGAAATTCTTATCTTTCGGGATAACATTTTTGTGACCATAATGTATCATTTCAATGAAAAAAATCCATTTTTCGAAATTTCTAAAGTGGTTTCCACTAAATTTAAGAAGAAGAAGAGGTAATAAAGAGACAATTTTTTTTTTAATTTTTGAAGGGCATAATTTATAAATTTATATACACAGTAGAGTAATTCAGACGAAAAGGCAGGGGGAGGGGTGTGGGGGTTCGTAATTTGGTTAAAAAATTCAAGAATGACAGAAACAACTCTTATTATAGTAAGATCTTAATCTTTTAATTATCATAACAGTAGAAAACTCGGAACAATATTACCTAATCAAGTTCAAATGAGTCTGAAAAACTCTTTCGCCACTCAAGGTGAACTATCGCTTTCACTAATAGCGCATTATTGGATTCTTCAAACCATTTCCAATCTTGAATAATATCAAAAACAAACATGCCTTGTCCTAAAAAGTTTCTTCTGTAAATTATCTTGAGATATGGTATCATTCCTCATAAATTGTTTTTCAGGAGCCCGATCTGAAACTTATCCACACGCTCTCTAACTTTACTGCGCAAATCATGCGTTGAAATAAACTATAACAAATGCTTGCCACATTCCACCTATCAGAGACTGTATGGCAGCGAACAAAACTACGTTGAAATTTGTACGACATTTAGAGAATTAAATATAATGGCAAGGAAACCAAGATGAAAGAATATTTGTTTGGCCAAGCAATTGTGCAGTTTTTGAGTAATTGAAAAACACTTTTTTTATACATATTCTTGATTTTTCTGTACATATTTTCTTGAATTTATTGCGAAAAATATCAAGGAGCAGTATAAAGAGACTTTGAGCGTGCTTTTATAACCCCATTTATATAAAGGTTGAACCAAGTAGAGGTACTTTTTTCAAATAGCTTTTTCGACATGCTGTCATGTTATTTTTGTTCAGTACTGTTTGGCATTTCATCATGGAAAGACTTACGCCTGACCAACGTTAACAAATCATTCAACTTTATTGCGAAAATTCACGTTCTGTAAGGAATGTGTCTCGCGCGCTGTGTTCAACTTATGGTCAACATAATCGGCCTACTGAGCGTACTATTCGCAACACCATCACCCATCTTGAGACCCTGCATACATTATTGGATAATATTCGACCGAACAGACCTCGTCCAGCACGCATTGAGAGTGTACATGAAGACCGCGCCTGATGTATGGAATGGCTTGGCGCATTTTACACCGAGATCTTAAATTGGAAGCGTACAAAATACAGCCCGTACAAGAACTCAAGCCCCTCGACCTTCCCAAGCGACATCGCTTCGCTCTATGTGCTCTTAAAATGTTCAAAGAAGATCCAACGTTTTCGAGCCAAATTTTGTTCAGCGATGAGGCCCATTTCTGGCTCAATGGGTATTTAAACAAGCAAAATTCCCATATTTGGGATGAAGAGCAACCTGATGGTATTCAAGACCTGCCATTTCATCCTGAAGAAACAACGGTTTCGTGTGTTTTGCGGGCCGGTGGAATCATCGGTCCATATTTCTTCAAAAATAATGCCGGTGAGAACATAACCATCAATAGCGACCGTTATCGCGCCAAGATAACCGACTATTCGATACGTGAAATTGAAGCTCGTGATCTGTGCGGCATTCGGTTTCAACAAGACGGCGCCACTTCCCGCACTTCGCATCAATCAATGGATTTAGTGAAAAAACACTTCGATGAGCAGATAATTTCACGTTTTGGGCCGATCGTTTGGTTACCAAGATTGTGTGACTTTTCCTGTGGGGATACGTAAAGTCTAAAATCACACTCCCGTTTCGATTCAGGCTTTGGAGCAAAACATCACGCGTGTCATTCGCCAGTTACCAGGCGAAGTGCTCGAACGAGTCATCGAAATTGGACTCAACGGATGGACCATCTGAGACATAGCCGCTGCCAATATTTGAAAGAGATAATCTTTTAAAAATAAATGCCAATGTATGTTCTTTCGAATGATGATAAACGTTCGCCATTAATTTTGAATTTTCTGTGCTTTTTTTCCTTTAAAAAAGTATGGAACCTGAAATGGATCACCCTTTATATAAAGTTCAGTTCACACAAGAACTGAATCCAACTGACCATTCACAACGTCGTCGTTACATCAATTGGGTGCTTGAACAACAAGCATTGGACTGCGAGTTTTCCAACAAAATATCCTTCAGCGACGCGACGCATGTCGCACTCGGTAGATACGTAAATAAGTAAGATTGTAGCGAGACTGTCACTGTTATGAGCGTTATGGTCGTATGATAACTGACTTTTTTTTAGCCTGCAATAGAAGAATACGACTTGAACAATAACACACAGCATGAACGAATATGACTTTATAGCGAGAGGAATTTCCCGGCCGCGTAATCTCTCGTCTTGGCGATGTCAATTGGCCACTGAGATTGTGCTTGCAGACATCGTTGGAGTTTTTTTTTGTGGGGCTACGCTAAAAACTATGTTTATGCGGATAAACCCTTAACTCTTGAGCAATTGAAAACCAACATTGACGATATGTACCAAAAAGCGGTCGAAAGTTACCTCAATCGGATTGAAGTTTGCAAAAATGGAATGATGTAGTGTTTCACATATAATTTCAAGGAAATTCATGAAAAAAATTATTTTAAATGCATTTTGATTACATTTATTGTGGAACTTGCAAAATGGGTAACTCTGTATTACATCAAAGCTGACTGACCACAATCACCAATCGGCCAACCGGCCAACCGGCCAACTGGTCAATCCAACAAGTGCGAGTAGTTGTGGTTTGCTGTTGTTGTTATTCTTGCAAACACATATACATATATGTATATGTGTGCTATTTATAGCCAACAGCTGCTAGTGGACAGTGGTGGCCAGTAAACTAAAATAAAACCTGCCATTAAAATAAAAACAACAACAAAACCAACTTACATAGCATGTCAAAGGAGTTAACTTTATCTCTCTTCAAATGAGCAACTGGTTTACTACAGATACAAGTAAATGATGTGTTTGCAATGTTGCATGCGGCAATAATCAAAAGGGTGATGCAAAAGTGAAATATTTACTTCAAAATATATAAAAAGGGTGACACAAGTAGAGATACTTTTTCTACAGCCTTTTTTTGGTCAGATCACGCGTGAACCGTGTCAAGTTGTCATGTTATTTTTGTTCAGTATTATTTGACATTTCATTATGGAAAGACTTACGCCTGAACAACGTTTACAAATCATTCAACTTTATTACGAAAATTCACGTTCTGTAAAGAATGTGTTTCGCACGCTTCGCTCAACTTATGGTCAACATAATTGGCCTACTGAGCGCATTTTACGTCGAGATCTTAAATTGAAAGCGTACAAAATACAGCTCGTACAAGAACTGAAGCCGATCGACCATTCCAAGCGACACCGCTTCGCTCTATGGGCTCTTGAAAAGTTCCAAGAAGATCCGACGTTTTCGAGCCAAATTTTGTTCAGCGACGACGCCCATTTCTGGCTCAATGGGAATGAAAGCAAGCAAAATTGGCGCATTTGGGACGAATAGTAATCTGAAGAGATTGAAAAGCTGTCATTACATGCAGAAAAAGCAATGGTTTGGCATGGTTTGTAGGCCGGTGGAGTCATCGGTCCATATTTCTTCAAAAATAATGAAGGTGAGAACGTAACCGTCAATGGTGACCGTTATCGCGCCATGATAACCGATTATTTGATGCCTAAGATTGAAGCTCGTGATCTCCATGACATTTGGTTTCAACAAGACGGCACCACTTCCCGCACATCGCATCAATCAATGGATTTATTGAGAGAGCACTTCGGTGAGCAGAAAACTTCACGTTTTAGGCCGGTCGATTGGCCATCAAGATCGTGTGATATCACACCATTAGACTTATTTCTGTGGGGATATGTAAAGTCTAAAGTCTATGCGGACAATCCCGCTTCCATTCAGGCCTTTGAGAAAAACATGACGCGTATCATGCGCAAGCTACCAGTCGAAATTCTCGAACGAGTCATCGAAAATTGGCCTCAACGGATGAACCATCTAACACGTAGCCGCGGCCAATATTTGAAAGAAATATTTGTAAAAAAATAAATGCCAAAAATGTTCCTTCGAATGATAATAAATTAAATTAAATTTGAATTTTCTGTTTTTTTTTTCTTTAAAAAAGTAGGAAACCTCGAAATGGATCAGACATAAAGCTTCTGATGTGACCCACGTGCGCTTGATAATATTTAGCGTTGCGACTGTTCAGAAAGAAGTGATGGAAAATCAAATGCTTTCCAAAATCACTTTTTTATTAAAATTTCCTGCTTGCGTACCCTGTTTCCGCATACTACGTATATGCAACATGCCAACATCATTTACTCGCAACCAAACCAAGAAAAAACTGAATGAAAAAGTGAGGAAAGCAAATGAATTAAGAAAAGGTAAACAGCGTGCAGCGAGGTAGCGTGCAAAAAAAAAATCGTATATGTATACATATGTGTATGTATATGTATGAGATGAGATATTGTATATGTTTTGCAGCATACAAGTGAACAACTGGGATACATAAAGAAGAGCATTGCAAAATAACCTCGAAGACTGGAAGAGTTTATTTTTAGCTTTTTACGTCTTTCATACTGCCTGTGGCCAAGAGTGCCACACAACCGGTTTATGGAAGTGTTGCAACTTTGCACACAATCAACTGTCTCTTACTTCCAGCAAATACTTAATCGACTGGACGTTGCTTGTGATTGAATTTTTTTTTGTTTTTTGCCTATTGCTGCCGACAGCTACAATGAGCTTTAATGTATCCAACAGGAAGTCCACATTCATATTAATATAAATATATATGAATTAAATACCTGCATTTTTAAGTATTTTTAAGTATTTTTAAGTAGTGGCGAGTGCAAATATGTTGACTAGTGCATTGAAGTAGGAGATTTCGGCAAATTATTGAATTTGAAGTTTAAATAATCATTATTAATTTTTTTTTTGGATTATAATAAAATATAAAATAAAGTGCGTACTACAACTCGGAAGTTCTGGGTTCGAGCAACATCCAAAATCGGCAGGGAATGTCAAGCCCTCCGAGTGTATTTCTGGCATGAGATAAAAACTCCTCATAAAAATCCATCGGCCGTTTCCCTCCATTCATTGGTAAAAACATCAAGACGAAAAACTACAAATTTGAGGAGGAGCTCGGCCGAAATCGCTTCAGCGGTTACAAAGCGCCAAATATATATATAATGTCGCCCCTCGGCAGAGAATGTCAAGCCCACCGCCCTATATATTTCACATGAGGTGGTTTGAAGAGGTATGCGAGACGTATTTGCAGACGAAAAAGGAAACACACCAAAATGCGTGAATACGAAGAACTTGAAAATTTGGTCGGTTCGGAACTTATATGAAAAGATTCGGTGACTTATTGAAGACTCAAGACCGGAGCATACTCATGTAGAAACGAGGATGACGATCTGGTGATTGGTGTTCAGAGCATACTGAGTTTATGGAAGGAACTCTTCTACAACTTGCCTAATTGCAGTTATGAAAAAATCACAGGAAATGGCGAACCTTAACCTCCAATCGAAGATATGATATATATGTACGTACGGATCTTAGCAGTGTGTAGCAGATATTCTCCATGCGCCACACCCTGGAAAGAACCTGTGAGAAAATGCTCGACACACATCACCTTTTCAACGATTTTAAAGCGACTTTCAATAGCACGAAACGGAGCTATCCTCTAGGCTGATATGTTCAAATTCGGTATCTCCTCATAACTAATACGGCTGCGTAAATTAACGCTGAGTAATACCAAAAGCACCGTTAGCACTAAGAAAGTGCTCCCCGAGCTATTCGATACTATACGAGGTTTTAGATGAGGTGACTTCTTCATCCTAATGTTGAAGAAAATAATATAATCTGCAAAACTGTATAGAGAATCTACAATCTCAATAAGAGCGTACAAGTATTAGCATACATATATAGATAATATTGACATCACTGGTCTTAACAACCACGCCGTTACCTGACTAAGATTACCTGAAGACCTAAACCGGGTTAGGTCGCCGAAAGGGTGACAGACTTTGGCAGGATAAAAGCCGTGTCAACTCCGGTTCGTAGAACCGGCTAGAAAAATTATCAGGGGGTTCCGTAGGGTGGTGTCCTCTCCCCGATGTTGTTTAATTTTTATATTTCCTTTTCACCAGGAGACGCCCTTGATCTCATACGCCGATGACATTAGCCTTTGTTCGAAAGTAAACTGCTATCTCGCCGACCTTTCCAAAATCCTCAAATCGACAGCCGGCAGAACTTGGGGTAAAGACAAAGAAATACGGCAATTGGTCGACCGGTTGTAAACTGTGCTGCTCCGATTTTGACGCCGGGACTAGCGAAACTCAGTTGAAGAAGCTACTTGCATGTCAGAACATTGCCATTGGAATCGTGACGGGAAATTTCCTGATAGCGCCGGAGCATCACTTACAATATCTGCTAGGATGCTACCGCAGGGATCTCGGAATCCAATCGCCACTCATCGCAGAACAAGAGCTGGAGCTGCCTCGAGACACCCCCATAACTCTGGCACAATTAAGGTCTGAATATTGTAGCCGGCTCAACTCCTACTTATCCAGACTCGACCCTGACATACCCAACACATCTTCCGCATGCAACGGATCCTTGCACGGCACTAACCACCTCTTAGCATTCCCACTCAACCCAGCTCATCTTACATCCCTCTCCCTCTTGTTCGAATCCGTCGGAACAGCACGTTTCTTGGGCCTCCCGTTGGATGACCTCGATGACTAAGACTGGATCTATCTGAACCTAAGCGGGGTTGGTTAGCCGCTAGAACAACGCCGTTAGTTCTGCTTTCTCCAGACTGGATAAGGAAGCGAAGCGAATCTGTCACTGATAATGAGTGTCTTGGCTCTCACGTCTGTATGGACGGGGATAACTTTGAAGTTGTAGATCATTTCGTCTAACTTGGAACCAGCGTTAACACCAACATTAATGTCAACCCTGAAGTCCAACTCAAAATTAATATTGCTTGCAGGTGCTACTTTAACCTAAGTAAGCAACTGACAAGTAAAGTCCTCAAACGGCGAACAAAACTCTAGAAGTCCATCGTCCTTCCCATCTTCCTATATAGAAACGCTGACGATGACGACATTCAATGAGTCGGCATCAGAAGTTTTCGAGATAAAGGTTTTGCGAAATATTTATGGTGCTTTGCGCATTGGCAACAGCGAATAACGCCGACGGTGGAACGGTGACATACTTCAGCGAAGCAAGAGACAGCGGCTACGCTGGCTAAGTCAGGTCGTCCGAATGTATGAAAGCACTCCAGCTTTGAAAGTTTTCGATGAAGTACCAGCCAGGTGGAAGCAGAGAAAGAGAAAGACCTCCACTCCGTTGAAATAATCAGATAGAGAACGACTTGGTTTCACTTGGTATTTCCAACTGGTGCCAAAGAACGAAGAGAAAGAACGTGTGGTGCGCTATTGTTGATTCGGTGCCTATGCCGAAGTAGAAGAAGAAGAAGATTACCAAAGAGTAGAGAAAGCTCTAAAAGTATTTGTTCACATTTACTTTTAATGAACTCATACCTGCCTCAGATTTTAGCCCACAAAGAACACTTGAAAAGTGAATTTATGATGAAGAAGAAAAAAACCTAACCTTAAGTGGCTGTAAGTATCTAACTTCAAATAAATCCTGTAAATAAATAAAAAGCAAAGCTGACATTGTGGATTTACTCTGCAAGGCTTATACGAGTACATTTTACCTACTCGGATTGTTTGCTTTGCCTGTATTTTATACGGTGGTTGGTTATTTATATACATACATGCAAATAAATATGTATGTATTTGACTATTACCAGGAAGCTTACCTCGGCTTAGTATTTAAGAATATTTGTTTTTCTACTTTCTGCTTAACAAAATGATTTAAATTATTTTTGTTAAATTCCTTTGACAAGCAGTGCATGCTGCCATGCGTAAGATCATATGCTCAAATCCTAAACAGACTAATACACGAAATTTCCAAAAATATAGGAAATTATTTAAAAACAAGCTGGGGGGCACCCTTCAGTTTCGTTGAACTTCCGTGCCAAGATTAACTTGAATTCACGCCTGTAGAATACCAAATGTCACGCTCTTAGATGCCTTTTTGATGGAGTTCTGAGTAAAACCTCAAATCTGAATTAATCGCTGGAGCTATATGTTTTACTCGGCCGATTTCTATGAATTTCAATACTAATGTGCAATTCGTTATATATGTTTACAGCGCCAAATTTCACGCTATCAGATGCGCTTTTGACGGATTAATGACCCAAATTTTCATGTCTGGAAAATCTGTGGTATATATGCTATAGCGACCCGATTTCGTCGGTTCCGACAAAGGTACGTATACGTGTATCAGTGCATCTGCCTACCAAGTTTGGTTGACATAACTCAATAACACGGGGGGACTGCGTTCAAACAGACCGTCAGACAGATGGACATGGCTAAATCAACTCAACTCGTCATTCTGTATCCGTTCTCCTTCCGATACTTACATACTTTAGACCAAAGTTAATATACCGTTTCATGTTTATAACAGAGATTATAGCGACCTTCAGGACAATTGGAAAGTCCCCGGCCTGACACACATTTTGAGTGAAACAACTTTTGTTGTCGTGAAAAAAAAATGGAAAAAATACAAAGTGAATGCCGCGCCAGCTTACATTTGACCAAAGCCAAAGACGAGTTAATGATTCCGAGCAGTGTTTGGAGATGTTCAAGCGTATTAAACCCGAGTTTTTGCATCGACATGTGACAGTGGATGAACCATGGATCCATCATTCTACTCCGAAGTCCAATCGACAGTCTTCCAAGTACACTGCACACGATGAACCCGTTCCAAAGTGTGGAAAAACGCAACAGTCGACTGACAAGGTTATGGCGTCTGCATTATGGAATGCGCATGGAATAATTTTCATTGACTACCTTAAAAAAGGAAGGACCATCGACAGCGACTATTTCTATGGACCGTTTGTAGGATGAAATCATCGAAAAACGGCCGCATTTGAAGAAAAGGAAAATGCTGATTCACCAAGACAATGCACCGCGTCACAAGTCAGTACAATCGAAGGAGATAATCAATGAATTGGGGCTTCGAATTGCTTCCGCATCCACCGTATTCTGCAGATCTGACCACTACCGACTATTTCCTGTTCTCAGATCTCATAAGAATGTTCGGCGGGAAGAAATTTTCGTCGAACGTAAAAGTAATCGCGGAATCTTGGACCTATTTCGAAACAAAGTTCAAATCGTACTACAAAAATGGTATCGAAAAGCTGGAGGATCGCTCTAATCAGTGTATTACCCTTGAAGGGAACTATGTTGAATAAAAAAATGAATTTTGCCAAAAAATGTGTTTTACTATGGTAGGCCGGGGACTTTTAATTTGGTAGCTTTTTGCTTAAATTTACATAAATACTACGTTTCCTTTCGGGAAAAGGACCAGAAGGCAACTCACTCAAAAAAAAATGGATTTCGGTTCTCAAAAATTGGTTCCATTTGCAAGTTGTGGCTGACCTTAGAAGGGATTATCTATTATCTATCTATTATCTATATAACTAGTGCGAATCCGTTTCTGACAACAACATTATTTTTAGTCTTTTTGAAAACGTCCAGATTTTTGTTAAATAATAGCATTTGCGGTAACTTTCGATTTTATATTTTAATTGGAAGAAAATTGAAGCTGAAGCCCATCGAATGCTTGTGGAAGTTTATGGTGAATCTGCAGAGAGTAATAGTAGTAGTAGAGAGTGAATAAGTCATGTAGAGGGTGGCGCTTCAAAATTGGGAATTTTAGCGTTGAAGTCAAAAACCGTACTGGCAAACCCAAAAAGTTTATCGTTAACGACAACAACTAATGCATTTGAGCCGTGCATTGCAACGAAAATCATAGAAATTGGTCATTCCGGGGAGGCTTAGAATAAAACTACAGTTCGCTCTTATTGTTAATTATTATATAATTATATTTTTCGAAAAAAAAAACAAAAAAACATTAAGACACACAAAATACAATTTTGAGAAGAAGTTCGGCCAAAAATCGCTTCAAGAGAAAGATATAAACGCTTTAGCGGCTATAAGGAATGTATGGAGCATATGGTTTTGAAAAATACTTGTATACTTTTCTTTTGTTAGCCACTTTCATTTTTTCCTCTAATATTTAAATACAAATTCTATTCTAATTTTCATGTTTCCGTTATCTAGTTGCATACATATGTTTATACATTAAATAAACTTCTCTGCTTGTAAATAGTTGCCGAAGAAAACCAAAAGACAAATATGTTCTAGAGGAAAGTGGGTGCTTTCGAATTTAATACATTTAATCTGCTTTAGAGCAAAGTAAGCAAAAGGTTTTATGTATTGTACATACGTACTTACGCTTATATACGCATATATAAATATATGAATGAAGTGGAAAAAAAGCCAAAGGAAAGATGCTTATGTTAGCTTGGCTGTAGAATTAATAGCATAAAATGACATTTGACATTTACAGCGAAAAGTTGAGAAGAAAATTAGAATAAAAAAATAAAAATAAAAAATAGAAAAAGTAAAACTCGGAAGAGAAAAACAGAAAAAGGAAAAAAATAAAAAATAAATAAAAACAAAAGAGAAAAGATAAGAATTTGTATACCCATTGGCAGTATATACTTCTTACGATGATAATGAAAATAATGTGATAATGTGACCATGAACAAGGAAAACAGCAAAATAATAATAAATAGAAAATACTCCAAAGTAATTTCTTTCGAGAAAATAAATAAATAAGGAAAGGAGAAAAATGAATAAAGTAAAAGAAAGGCCCCCAGCTCAAAAACCAAATGCAAATAAATAAAAAGATTCCAATTACATTTGCCGTTGACACGCATGGCCTGCCATAATCAAAAAAAAAAAAAAAAAAAACGAAAAAACCATATACAAATTCTTTAAAAAAAAACACTTAAAACTTTACAATTATTATTTTTAGATATTATGTATAATTTAATATATTTTTTTTAAATATTTGTGTCTTTTAGTTCGATTACCAAATGATTTTTTTTTTAATTGAGAGTGCAAATTTTCCTTTTTAATAATTCGTTTGTTCCATCCTTTAAAATATAAAAGGTATGATCGAAAAATAAATGACTTATTTATTCACCAGTGGTTACATTGAAAACTCCCCCTGCCCCCCTCTCCCTGGAAGGTCATTCAACTTCCTGTGCCAGTGATGCATTTCTCATACACACTTTTTCTTTCAACGATCTCGGTTTTTTTGGACCAAATCTGGTGAAGGCATAGTAGGGGGTGATCCAATAAGAGGTACGTTTTTGAATAGCTTTTTTTGACAGATCACGCGTAAGTCGTGTCAAGCTGTCATGTTAGTTTTGTTCAGTATTATTTGGCATTTCATCATGGAAAGACTTACGCCTGAACAATGTTTACAAATCTTTTAACTTTATTACGAAAATTCACGTTCTGTAAAGAATGTGTTTCGTGCGTTTCGCTCAACGTATGGTCAACTTAACCGGCCTACTAAGCGTACTATTCGCAACACAATCACCTATTCATTATTGGATAATATTCGACCGAATAGACCACGTCCAGCACGCAGTGAGAGTTTACACGAAGACCGTGGAGAGTCGCTTCGGCACCGTTCGCAGCAACTCGGACCAATGTATGGAACGACTTGGCGCATTTTACGTCGAGATCTTAAATTAAAAGTGTGCAAAATACATCTTGTGCAAGAACTGAAGCCACTCGACCTTTCCAAGCGAAATCATTTCGCTCTATGGGCTCTTGAAAAGTTCCAAGAAGATCCGACGTTTTCTAGCCAAAATTTGTTCAGCGATGAGGCCCATTCCTGGCTCGATGGGTATGTAAACAAGCAAAATTGCCGCATTTGCTTCCAAGAGCAACCTAAAGAGATTCAAGAGCTGCCATTTCATCCTGAAAAAAAAAAACGATTTCATGTGGCTTGTGGGCCGGTGGAATCATCGGTCCATATTTCTTCAAAAATGATAACGATGAGAACGCAACCATCAATAGCGACCGTTACCACGCCATGATAACCGACTATTTGATGCTTGAAATTGAAGTTCGTGATCTCGGCGGCATTGGGTTTCAACAAGACGGCGTCACTTCACATACATCGCAGAAATCAATGGATTTATTGAGAGAACACTTCGGTGAACATATAATTTCACGTTTTGGGCCAGTCGATTGGCCACCAAGATCGTGTAATATCACACCGTTCGACTTTTTCCTATGGGAATATGTAAAGTCTGGGGTCTATGCGCACAATCCCGCTTCGATTCACACCTTGGAGCAAAACATTACGCGTGTCATTCGCCAGTTACCAGTCGAAATGCTCGAAGGAGTCATCGAAACTTGGACTCAACGGATGGACCGACCATCTGAGACTTATCCGCGGTCAACATTTGAAAGAGATAATTTTCAAAAAATTAATGCCAAAGAATGTTCTTTCGAATGATAATAAAAATTCCCCATTAAATTGGAATTATCTGTTCTTTTTTTTGTTCTTTAAAATAAAAAGAGGAAACCACGAAATGGATCACCCGTTATAACACTAGAAATGTCATCACTCATTTTCATATATGATGAAAATCCATAAGTCTTTTGTTTCGAATTAACAAATCTATAGAATGACCTCGTGTTTGCGGTGAAAACAAAATTTAATGAATTTAGATTATTTCAAAATGTTTATGTCTATTTTAATGTAATTTTTATGGTGCTTAAGATCTAAACTCTCTAAAAAAATAATAATTTTACACTGTGCGCCATTTATAAAAAAAAATATGTCTGTATGTCATCTCAAGCTTTTCTACATACATATACAAGTATGTACATGATGACATTCAAATAAATATCTATGTGCATACAAATGCAACAGTGCACATACGAGTATGGGTTAATTCACATGAAGCATAATTAATCATTAAGTCAACACTTCAGAAAGTTTAAAAATAACACAAAGCGGTGTTAACTAAAATTTATTTATGTTATGCCTTCCCAGGCGAGATACGTGAGTGAGCGTTAAGTGCGAATGCAAATAAATTTTCGACAAATGTGACTGCTAAATTATGTGATTATATAATTGTTTGTTTACTTTTGTTTTTTATTTTGCATATTTCTCCACAATTATATATATATTGATCTCTGTCCATCTTTACGTACGAGTATGTATGCATGTGCAAGTGAAAGGATTTAAGTGCTGAAATTCATTTCATTCATGCACAGGAGTTAATGCTATTGTTTTAGATTGCATTTTTTTTATAATTTTATTTTATTGTTTATTCAAATCGTGGCGATTAGAAAACGTTCATAAATATTTTTTATTGCTTTAGTGCACTTGTATTTATGGAAACTCGTGAGGAGTCACGTTAGCAAATGTGCATAGCATTATTATAATACAATATATATGTATATAACCTTGTTGAAATAAAAAATAAATAAATATTAAATATAATGTAAATATTGTTTTATTTTTGTATGCGAAGAAAGCCCTTACGGAAAATAATTTGTTATATCTAAAGAAAACATTTTTAATATAAAGAAAATTCAGCTCAAGTGATGTGATACGAAATCATGTGATTTGGTATCATATGATATACTGATATTTGCTTTCGTTGTACAAGAAATAATTTTTTAATTATTATTACTATGCCGAACGGTGTACCACCTCCCGCCCACCGATTAATATGATACTGATGCAAGTGATGTAAGTGATGTAATTGATGTGGTGCAAAATGATGTAATGTAAAGTTAAGTAAAGCAATCTGATATGCCGTGATGGGATGTGATGTCATATGAACTGATATGATGTAATATGATATGATGTGAAGTAAGCTGATCTGAAATGTTAATATGGGATGTGATGGAATGTTATATGCTGTGATGTGATATGCTGTGATGGAATGTGATGGAATGTTATATGCTGAGACGTGATATACTGTGAAAGGATGAGATATGCTGTGATGGAATGTGATGATGTGATATGCTGTGATATGCTGTGATGGGATGTTATGAATGCTATATACTGTGATATGCTATGATGAGATGTGATGAGTATTATATGCTGTGATGTGATTGATGTACGCTGATCTGATATGCTGTAATGGAATGTTATATGATGTGAAGTGCTAAGATCGGATGTGGGGATGTGATGTCGTGTCAGATGATATGATGTGATATTTTGTAAAGTGATATGTTGTGATGAGACGTGATGTGAGCTGATATGGAATGCTGTGATGGGACGTGATGTGAGCTGATGTTATATGCTGTGAGGTGATATGAAACGATATGATGAGATGTGATTTGCAACGGTATGAGGTGATATAATTTGATATGACACGATATGATGTGATGTGAAACGATATGATGAGCTGTGATTTGCAACGGTATGAGGTGATATGATATGATGTGATGTGAAACGATATGATGAGCTATGATTTGCAGCAATATGAGGTGAAAAGATGTGTTTGTGAAACGATATGGGGTGATGTGATGTGACATCGAATTTGCATCCATGATCCGATTTCCACTACTTTCGAGACTCAAGATTAAACTTCTTAGGACGAGAAGTGCAATGATTTTTAGGCTGCTGAAATACTTCTATATGGATGGAGCAAACATATCTACAATATGGTAAAAAGTACTGTTATGTAATTTAGTCAGCATGTGTATGTATGCATGCGTGGATCACTTGAAAAGTGAGATCATTTTTTACGAATTTTTTTTTTGTCCGAAAAATGATGGAATTAATTTTTTCCATGTTTCCGCGCAAACTGATGATATAAATTCATTTAAAAAATTTCATATTGACATTTATATTTATTATTATTATTACGAGTATTGATAAAGAGGGAAGAGCTTTCCCAGTTTCCCGGTCCGCTCTTAAATACCTTTTTGCATTGTATTACATCACCTGCCACTAGCAATAAAATGCTTTCAAGTTGTAATAATAACAAAGACAAAATGCCATTAAGAATTCTGTCAGCGCTTGAGGATGCAAAATAAGTTGTTTTTATTTATTTATTGTATTATCACAGCTTCGTCACCAACCAACGCACATTTATCAACAGTCGCAAGCCAATGAAGCATCATCTCGGACAAGTGCGATAATGCACTAATCACAATAACAAGACGAGATAGCATCGTAAAGTGTAGGCAAGACAACCAAACAAAAGACGTCTATCATTAAGCTGGTATTATGAATATTTAATAAAGTGTTCGTAAAAATATAATTGATAAAAAGATATTTATTTAATGTGCCGGCAAAGGCTTTTAACGAGTATGCATCACAACAGTATTTCAGACTTGTCGGCGGTGGCTTATCAATAAATCAAGTGATACACTCATGTTGTTGTGCCGTTTTGGAAATATTCCAATATTAATCATGGACTTTTAAGAAATTTCCACTTTTATGTGTGTAAATATATATATTTGTGTATAAGAAGTTAAATATAAATATTGACTGATAAGAAATGGTTAAGCACGATAGGCTACTGAGGCTGATGAGAATTGTTTGCATTGGTATATACTCGCAGCTATATTTATACATTTGCTTTTAGAGTACCAGTAATAGTATGGAAATATACCTCACATGACGAAAATAACGACAATAAAATAAAATAAAATAAATAAATAAAATTAAAATCAAATTAAAATTAAATAAATTAAATTGAAATAAAACAAATATAATACAATATAATAAAATAAAAAATAGCGAAATGAAATAAATGAAATTAAATAATTTTAATTATAAAAAATAAATTTTATATGGAAATAAAAAAAATTAATTAATCTAAATTATAATAAAATAAAATAAAATAAATAATTTAAATTATAAAAAATAAATTTAATATAAAAAATAATTTAAATATTAAATTATAAAATATAAATTTAATATAAAAAAATTAGTTGAATAACTTTAATTAAAATAAAATAAATTTAATAAAAAAAATTAAAAAAAATAAAATACATTAAAAAAAAATAAATTAAAATAAAATAAAATAAATTAAATAATTTAATTAAAAGAAATAAGTTTGAAGAGAAAAAACTAAAATAAAATAAAATAAATTAAAACAAATAAAAAAAAAAGAAAATAACATAAATTAAATAATTTATATTACAAAAAATTTATTTAAAATAAAAAATAAAATAGAATAAATTAATAAAAAAAATAGAAATAAAATAAAATGAACTAAATAAAATAAAATAAAATAAAACATAGTAAAATAAAATAAAATAAAATAAATTAAAATAAAATAAAATAAAATAATTTAAATAATTTAAAAGTAAGTAAAAAAATTGAATAAAACAACAACATGACAGACTTTGTCTCAGTTTTTAGAGCACTCGCCTGTTATGCCAGAATCTGTCGGTTCGATTCCTGGAAAAAGAAGTCTGATGAGGAGATGTGATGATCTCCGAAACAGCTGTCACTTCTACCAATTCTTCTTTGTTGTATAACAAAATATTCAATGAAAAATAATTTTTCTAACAAAAAATAGGCTTTTGAATACAGCTCATTTACTTATAACCAAAAACCGCATTAAACAAACCATTAAATAATTTAAATTATATTAAAAAAAAATAAAAAATTATTAAAATAAATTAAAAAATTTAATTACAAAAAAATAAGTTTAAAATGAAAAAAAAAAATAAAATAAAATAAAATAAAATAAATAAAAAAATATATAAAAAAATTAAAATAATATAAATTAAATAATTCCGATTAAATAATTTATATTATAAAAAATAAATTTTAAATTATAACTAAAATAAATTAAATTAAAACAAAATAAAGTAAAAAAAAAATAAATAAAAAAATAAAAAATAGAATAAAATTAAATGAAAAAAATTAAAAAAAATTAAAAATAGAAATAAAATAAAATAAAATAAAATAATATAAAAAAATAATATAAAAAAATTAAATTAAATTAAATTGAATTAAATTAAATTAAATTAAATTAAATTGAATTAAATTAAATTAAATTAAATTAAATAAAACAAATAAAAAAATGAAACTAAAAAACAATAAAAAAATAAAATAAAATAAAACAATATAAAATTAAACACCAGAATTAAACACGTATCCAATTAGAAAATTAAGAATATTAGATCTACTGAGATCGCACGAGCTTGACAGATAGCAGTGTCCAACATAACAGGCGAAATGTTGTTCTTGTTTTTGTAATCAAAAAAAGGAGTGAAATAGTGATTAAAAAAGTTTTTTTTTAATATTAATTAATTAATATTAATATTAATTTTTTTAATAATATAAAAATTTAAATGAATTAAACGAAAAAAAAAATTAAATTAAATCCAAAAAAAAAGGAAAATAGAGTACAATAAAATATAATAGAATAAAATTAAATTAAATTAAATTACAAATTTTCTTCATGAAGAGATTTTTGCAGTGTTATTGAGAGTACGACATACATTTCATGGTTAAGATCGATACTCTCTAGGTCCTCAAATAATTTAGAATTAAATTTCCCGCAGAAGCAAGATGGATCCTGGACAACGACAGGAAGAGATACCAATGAACTTCTGCTCGACACACACTTTCATGGAAACTCACATATACCAGCCAATTTTTCACAATGTCGGAAGAAATTATAGCATGTGCAAGTGAAACTTTCAATCCTTACAAAGCAGCTGGACCGGATGATATCATAGCTGCACAATTACGAAATAGCGTAGTACTATCCACGAGCTGGCTCCAGGTAATCTTTGAAGCCAGTCTAAAATATAACTACATTCCGATGACATGGAGAAAAGTCTCAGTAGTTTTCATCCCCAAAGCCGGTTTGGGTTTCACGCAGCAACCCAAAGGATCTCAGGCCCATAAGCCTATCGTCCTTCGCTACTAAATCACTAGAAAGGATTGCAGGAAATATCCTCTCTCAAACAATTGAAAAAAGACTGCTTTCGAACAATCAGCATGCCAATCAGAAAGGGAAATCAACCGAAACTGCCTTACATGGCCTAATTTATTTTTTTGAAAAACCTCTCAATGAAAGACAATACTGCTTAGTTGTCTTCCTGGACATAGAGAGAGCTTTCAACAATATTTTACCGGATACTGTTAAAACTACCTTGGAGGACCTAAGAATTCATAAATCAACTACTCCTGTGCAGGACAGTAACCGCGAGCCTGGGAGGCTACCAGGTGTCTACATAAGTAAGTAGAGCAACGCCTCAAAATGGCGTTCTCCCTCCCATGCTCTAGAATCTTACTATCAACTCGCTTTTGACAGGTAGAATCGTTGCATACACCGATGATATTGTTGTAGCTTATAGAGGTAAAATTCCACAAACTCTATGCGACTTGATACAGGGGTGCTCTTCGGAGAGTATCCAACTGGTCTAACCGTTGTGGGCTAATCGTCAACTCAAATAAGGTCGAACTTGTTCTATTCACTTTGGTGGTCTGCTTTAAACAAAGGGACAAACGTTGACTTTCTAAGTAAAATTCAAAGCCGCTCTTCGCCTAAGGGGACAAAATCAGTGGAATAATTAACGGTTTGGACACTCGGTAATCCTTGAAAGATATAATGTCATAACAGGGAGCACAGATGGTTGCTGCTCAATTCAGGTTATAAGCAAAAACTCGATGGAGGAATTGGTGGTGGTGTCTTCTCACGAAACCCAACTCTTGAGCTCTCTTTCAGGCTACCAATTCATTACAGTGTATTCCAAGCTGAGACTCCAGCCATTATGGAGGCTACAGACTGCATTGGATCTAAACTTACCGGCAAGAATATATTTATTTTCAGCGACAGCCAAGCAGCAATTAAGTTGTTGGCCGAGTTAAGATAGAATCGCACTACTAATTGCAGCATATCTAGACAAACTTGGCCGAAGTGGGAAAAGTGAGAAGCGGAAAAGTTCACGCGAAATATACTCCCTTAAAATGGAGGACATCACCAAAGTTATAGGAGTCTTAACAGGTCACTGCTTGATAGGACGATATATGCAGCGAGGCTGTTTGTTACTTTTAGAAGACGCTGCTGAAGCTGCAAGAGCTATGATAATGAAGAAACGGCCTCTCATCTCTTATGCAACTAAGATAACAGATATCAAGGTCAATTGAATAATGAAATCTATAAGGGAATCAAAGTGGATGGATAGTGAAGTCTAGTGATAGGGTAAAATCGTGTTATCACAGTGGGTGTGCTCTGGCCTAAGTGTATCGATGCTCCCACATCGATAGCCATTCCAACCTGACCTAATCTAAATTACAGAAACGAAATAAAAAATAAAATAAAATAAACTAAAGTAAAAGAAAACAAAAAAATAAAATAAAAATTATAATAAAAAAATAAAAAAATAAAAAAAAATTAAAAAAAAAAATTTAAAAAAAAAGAAATAAAATAAAATAAACAAGTAAAAATTAAATTAAATTAAACAAAACGAATAAAATTAATCATAGCAAAAAATGTATAAAAATAACCATTCGTGTTTGCTTCCATTATTTCTAAACTCACGTGAATTTTTGACGGCCTCGTAGTTGTTAGTATGCCATGCTTGCCCGTATTTATATTTACATAAAACAGAATCTAATTACTTATCTCTCGCATTAGTCTCGTATTGTAATGAACAATACGCAAAAAAAAATATATATTGCGGCAAATGTGAGGAATGCTAATAAAATAGTTTGGTAAATATGTACATTTGCCATACAAAATTAAACAGAAACTTAAAATTAAACAATGTGATATAACTCAAAATAATAAAAAAATAAAAATAAAACAAAATTTACATTACATCACAGTGTTTTCGCAAAAATATGAAAATAAATAAACATAAAATGGTTAAAATCATTAGGAGAATAAATTATTTTTTTTAAATTTATTAAATATATAATTTTTTTTAAGAATTTTTTTTTTTAAAGAAATACGGTTTGAATAAGTTTACCATCCTTTTGAAATTAAAGTTTTTTCCTTATCATATATGAAAACGGAGCGTAATAAAAGTTAATTTTTGTTCATTTTTTTTAAATTATGTTTCAAGGTAGTTACATTGTACTTATAAAGGGTGATCCATTTCAAGATTCCCTACTTTTTTAAAGAAAAAACACAGAAAATTTTAATTTAATCTGGAATACTTATTATCATTCGAGAGAGCATTCTTTGGCATTTTCATTTTTGAAGATTATCTCTTTCAAATTCTGTCAGCGGCTACGTTTCAGCTGTCCTTTGAGTCCAATTTTCGATGACTCGTTCCAGCATTTCGAATGGTTACTGGCGTTTGACACGCGTGATGGTTTGCTCCAAGGCCTGAATCGAAGCCGGATTGTCCGCATAGACTTTAGACTTTACATATCCTCACAGAAAAATGACTAACGGTGTGATACCACACGATCTTGATGGCCAATCGACCGGCCCAAAACGTGAAATTATCTGCTCACCGAAGTGATCTCTCAATAAACCCATGGATTGATGCGATGTGTGGGAAGTGGCGGTGGAGATTACGAGCTTCAAATTCAGGCATCATATAGTCGGTTATCGTGGCGCGATAACGGTCGCCATTGACGGTTACGTTCTCACCGGCATCGTTTTTGAAGAAATGTGGACCGATGATTCCACCGACCCACAACCCACACCAAACCGTTGTTTTTTCTCGATGAAATGGCAGCTATTGAATCTCTTCAGGTCGATCTTCGTCCCAAATGCGGAAATTTTGCTTGTTCAAATACCCATTGAATCAGAAATGGGCTTCATCGCTAAAAAAAATTTGGCTCAAAAACTTCGGACCTTCTTGCAAATTTTCAAGAGCCCATAGAGCGAAGCGATGTCGCTTGGAAAGGTCTAGCGGCTCCAGTTCTTGCACAAGCTGTATTTTGTACGCTTTCAATTTAAGATCTCGCCATAAGATGCGCCAAGTCGTTCCATACGTCAGTGCGAGTTGCTGCGAACGGCGCCGAATCGGCTCTCCACGGTCTTCGTGTACACTCTCAGCTAGGGCCGCTATATTTTCTTCACTGCGTGTTAGACGTGGTCTATTCGGTCGAATATTATCCAATAATGAATGCTGGGTCTCAAGATGGGTGATGGGGTGTTGTGAATAGTACGCTCCATAGGCCGATTATGTTGACCATAAGTTGAGCGAAACGCGCGAAACACATTCCTTACAGAACGTGAGTTTTCGTAATAATTTTGAATGATTTGCAAACGTTGTTCAGGAGTAAGTCTTTCCACGATGAAATGCCAAACAATACTGAACAAATATAATATGACAGCTTGACACGACTAATGCGGGATCGGTAAAATAAGTTCCACTACTTAGTTCATCCCTATCTTATATATTACAGAGAAGCCTGACTTCCCTCTTTTAAACTTTAAACAAGATTTAAAAAAAATTCTCATCGCCATATGGCAACATATAATCGAGTACTATTAAAATCATATTTAACTTACTAAAATTTTTTTTTCTTAGTTTCCCACAACTGAAGGCAAATAACTTCAAATTCAATAACATACTCGAATTCAAGGTGTCAAACCGAAGGCATCGATTTAATGAAATATATTTACCCAAATAAATTTTGAAAAGACAAATTAAATAATTACATAACATACATTAAACAGAAAATCATCAAAACTCATGCTAACTACCAGTAAAAAATTGAAAAAAAAAATTGAATTTACGAATTGCTGGTTTGATAATTAATTGCTTCGAAACTCACTGATATATAAAATCAAATCGATTTACAAATTAAACAATGCGAAAATTTTCATTGATCTATATACTGCACTTTTTCTAATTTTATAAAATGTGTCGAAATAGCCAATTCACTTAAATGTTTTGACCTTAGCAACAAATCAAAAGTTGTGCTTAGCAGCTGTGAGCTATTTACAACTCTGTTAACTATATACTTGTACACACTACATGAGTGTATGGCGCTGTTTGTACTCGTCATATATACTTGTAGTCTATGTCGGCACTTTGTTTAGCCATATTTTATATTTAATAGCGTTTACCTCCTGCTGTTCAAAAGCACTCAATCGATAAATCTTGATATCTATGTATATTATGTTTAGGCATAAAATGATATTTAAATAATATACATATATCTATTATTACTGATGGGAAGGGTGTATGTACAAATGCTTGAGCTTTTCTTCTCTAATGTCATAGAAAATGCATATGAAATTTTACTCATTTGATTTTTGAAATTTACGACTTCATGCTTCACCACGAAAAGAGCACATTTTCTTCTACTCATTTTAAGCTTAGAAACGTATTTCAATATTTTTTGTTGATATTACGGAAATTAAATTTCACATTTATTTTTATCAAAATTCAACTAAACTTCGAAAAAAAAAAACCAAAAAAAAAAAATTTTAACGAATTTTCATAGAAATTAAAAAAAAAAAATTAAATTAAAATAATTTAAATCAAGTAAAATGAAAAGAAATAATTTAAATGAAGAGAAATAAGGGACTGTACATAAACTACGTAGCGTGATTTTGGCCACTTTCGTGACCCCCACGTGGTCTATCAGAGCTTTTACGCGAACACCCTTACCCCTCCCCCCTACAAAGACACGTGTTTTTTTTATGATAAAATTTTTGAAAAAAAAAAAGTTTATTAAAAAAAGTTAGAACATTTTTGTTTCAATCCAAGCTTGGAATGAAACCCGAAACTAGCCATTCATGTAAATCATCTACTACAGGCACACATGTTTCTTCAGTAATACTTTGACGGTCGAGTTGATTAGTGGATTCGTCAATTTCAATGTCATCTTCCTCAAACCATTCAATTATCGCTTCAGGGATGCTGTCAATTTCGCACATCAACTCATTATTTCGACGTTTCAGCACTGACTTTGCACGACATTTTCTACCATCTATGGTTTGACCGTGTACTGTTTTGACGTGTGAAACCTTCTGCTTTTTGGATGCATAGTATACACCGCAACAATCACAGGTTCTTCCTAGTATACAAAACAATGATCTATGAACCATATACAGATAATTATAGCAATGCAAAGTTTGCACCACAGATACTGGCATCGAGTATAGGGAAATAAAAAAAAGAAGGTGCGCTTTCTTACTGGCAAGCAGTTAGACGTGGAGGTGTTCTGCGCAATGTTGCTCGTCGAACTGTTTCGTCGTCGTCACTCGCGGCATCATGTTGAAACAAAGGAGTGCGCGTTAGAAAAGGAACGCGTATTTTAAGCTCGTTCACTCGCTTCTACTCTTTTTTTCATGATTATGGATTTTTATAGTTACATTTTTTGTTGCATTTGTGATAGAGGATTTATGAAAACTGCGCTGATTTTTTTTAACCGCGGCAAAATTATATTATTCCGCCCCCCTCCCAAGCAGGCTACGTAGTTTATGGACAGCCCCTAAAAGGAAGTAAAATAAAATAAATTTAATTTTATATAAAACTAGGTGACCCGTCCACACGCTGATATGGCTTTCTGCATTTTCCCCAATTTTTCTTCTAATTGGTGTTGCAAGTGGTCATTAAAGTTCTAATTAAGCAATTCGTCTGCCTGTCGGTGACCCCTGTCCCGTAAAGAAATGTTTCAAGAAAACTGAACGTTTTTGAACTGATCCATGATCTATTTAGATAGACAAATCGAAGCATAAATCATAGGTTTTCTCAATTAAATCGGTCTACAGCCTGGAAATCAAATCGAACTATAAATAAGATTTCGAATAGGTCGGTCCATGGTTTACTTTCCGGACAGAAAAGTAGTGTTCCTACTGATCTGTGTACGACTTTTTCGAATAGGTCAATCCATGGTACACTTCCCGGTATGAAAAATAGATAAAAACCTATTCGTTGACCCAACGAATATAAATATATACGAAGTTTCATTAAAATCGGTTCAGAAGTTTTGGAAGAGATCGAGGACAGACACTATGACAGGAGAATTTTATATAGATAGATAAGATTTCTAATAGGGCGGAGAGAAAAGTAGTGTTCCTGCCAATCTATGTATCAAATTTCAAGCAAATCGAACTATAAATACAATTTTTTCGAGTAGATCAGTCCTGTCCACCTCCCCACAACCAAATGGATTATGTTGTGCTAGACATATGACATATGACACATCTCCAGTGTTCTTGATGTGCGTACCCTTCGAGGACCCAACATGTAGTCAGATCACTATCTAGTAACAGCAAAGATATGAACCCGGCCCCGCACAGCAAGTAATGTGAACAAACGTAAAGAAAGTCCGACGCCGAAAAGCTCCAATCACAGCAGACAGCCGAACTATCTACTTGATCTTCACAACCGCTCTCTGAGAACATTTATCAGCAACTCGTTTTAGAGAACAGCGATCGACCGCATTAGGTGAGCGATGGGATAGATACTGAGAATTGAAGAGCGAGGCGAAAAATTTATGCAGACAAAATCAGTAAGAGTACGAGATGTATGAGCATGAAGGTTTCAAGACCAGAGCATACTTTTGTAGAACTCATAAAGGTGATCGAGCGACTGGTGCCCAAAATAAACAAAATTTATGGAAGGAATTCTCAAGCCTGCTGAATGGCCGTGAAAGTGAAACACCAGGTGATGACGAGTTCGAGAGCATGCCTTACGATTGGAACCTAAGTGTATTCTGTCCAATCCACAAAAATGAGTACCCCATAGTCTACGTCATTTACCGTTTGATAAGCCGCCCCCCCTCAATACAGCACGAAAAGTAGCTGGCTCCCTGCTGCTATATCGGAATTTGGATTCCCCGCAAAACTTACACGGCGGTGTAAATTGACGCTGAGTAATACCAAAAGCTTTATTAGAATTGGGAAGGAACGCTCCGAACAGTTCGATACGAAACGAGGTTTCAGACAAGTTAACTCCTATCCTGTGAATTCTCCATTCTATGTAATAAAAGTTGCAGAACTAAACAGAGAAGGTACAATATTTGAAAAGAGTGTACAACAGCTGGTATACGCCGATGATATTGATATCATTGACTGCGCCTTAAGTTCTGTCTTCTGCATACTGGGTAAAGAAGTGAAGCGAAACAAGCAGTCATCACATTCGCGACTCGACTCCCACGTCACTTTTGACAGTCAGAGCTTTGAGGTTGTGGCTAAGTCCGTCTATCTTGGAAACGGCAGTAACAACCCCAACTATGTCAGCCTGGAAATCCAACGCTGAATCACTCTTGCAAACAGGTGCTATTTTAGACTGAGTATGCAATTGAAAAGTAAAATTCTCTCTCAAGGAACAAGGTCCAAACTCTACAAGTCATGCCACTCGCCCTGCCATGTGGTGCGCAGGCATGTACGATGACTACATCTGATGATTTCACGTCAGAAGTTTTCGAGACAAGGTTTTGCGTATGATTTATAGTCCCTTGAGTGCGGCTAATACCGCAGGCGATGAAACATAGAGCTATGCGAGATATATGTTACGTCATTAACTTAGTTCAGCGAATCAAGAAACAACCAACAATTGTTGGGAAGTCCAAAAATCACCATAAAGATTACCAACAAACTTGGTTAATTCCATCCCATGCCGCCAATAACGCCTCCTTGAGTTGTTTATTGGTCTCAAACTGTCTCCCATTTCTATAAACCCTGTTAGAAAGAATTCCCCACAAATCTTTAATTGGGTTAAGATCTGGGCTTATTGCTGGCCACTCCAAAAGAGGTATATTTTTTGCTGAAAGAAAATCTTTAGTCGCGCGCGCAGTATGGATTAATCCATTGTCTTGCTAGAATGTCCAAGAATCAGCATAAAGATTAACAGCAAACTCAATCAATACTTCATCCAATAGCTTAATATATATTTTTGCATTCCTTCTGGGGGGTATGAAACACAGCGGAAACTTTCCCCTCCACCATGATTTCGCTTATAGCGAGTTTGACAAGGCTGCTGTACTCGTATATCACGCCAGTACTTATGGCAGTCATCAGGACCTTCCAAAGTAATTTTTTTTTCGTTTTTCAGTAATGGCCACACGTGGCCGTATATGTCGACTTTCCAGCTTGGTTACAGGCTCCCCAGACTCATATCTAACCAATTTATTTTGCGTCAATATTTGGTGGACTCTTCTTCTTGATATATCTAGACTTAAATGTGCCTTAATTTCCAAGCCAGAAAAGATTTTTTGAGTTGTAAGCCGCTGAATTTCACGCTTATATCTGTCATCGATTTTAGTCGGTCTTCCACTGCGCTTAATTGGATAGGGTCTTCCAACAAGAGTGATAGATTTCTTTAAAAAAAAATATAGTTGTTAAGGAAATTAAAATTTTTATTTATTTAATGTGAAGTATAATTCATATAATTAAGTTCTGAATATAACATCATTCAAATGGTCTCCACAACTCCTTTTGCAGGAACGAATTCGATGAACCCAACTTTTGAGCAATTTTTCCACCAAATCAAGCCGTATGTCATGAATAGCAAGTTCAATATTTTAAAGCTTGAAGAGGGTCTGGTTTATTGATAAACACCAATGAGTTCAAATAACCCCACAAGAAGTAGTCTAATGGTGTTGAGTCACAACTTCTTTGAGGCCATTCAATGTCACAATTTCTTGAAATAATCGAATCTCCAAACCTTTGCCCGCAATAATTCGGTTGTTGCACGTGCTGTGTAATACGTAGCCCCGTCTTGTTGGAACCAGATGTTGTTCAGATCAACTTCTTCCAACTGTGGTCATAAAAAGTTGGTTGCCATCGATCTATATCGCTCTCTATTGATAGTAATAGCTTCATTTCGAAAGTAGTACGAACCAATGATTCCACCTGGCCACACCAAGCTGTCAATTTAGTTGAATGTAATGGTTGTTCATGAATAATTTGTGGATTTTCTTCGCACCTGAATCGACAGTTTTGTTTATTAACCGCATCACTCAGATGAAAGTGAGCCTCATCGGAGATGATTTTCTTAAAAAAAATCTTTATCGTTTTCAAGTTGTTCCAACCAAAATCAGCAAATTCACGACCTTTATGGTGGTCCATGGATGAAATTTTAAACATTACTGAATACAATGAAAACAAAAAATGACAGATCATGACATATTAAAAATGGCAAAAACCGACACTTAGAAATCATATCATCCCTATTGGAAAACTCTTTACCATAACTTTCGAGATTTTTTTTCTTAAATTTATATAATATTTCTATGACGGTTCACTCTGCGAGCAGAATGTTTGTAATAAAAATAGACAAACAATATTATTACAGACATCTTTAAGATCACTGTAGTAAATAATATCAATTGATATATGAAAATCATTAGTAATAAATGTGAAAAATTGCTGTCATGATCTACTCCCATATGTTAATTGTCACCGTTGTAAGCTCTCGCAAGCAATTTCAAAAACTATTCATGGCTAATTCATTGCTTTTGTATGCATTTATGTTTACGCCTTTTACTTGTTGTTTTTTTTTTTTTTGTACACTTCCATTCTACCTTCCGGTATAGTGTCATTTGCATTTCTAATACTTTTATTTCTATGTGTATGTATGTAAGTGCAATAATATGTGTATGGTTATATGTGTTTGTTTATATTCAATAATTACACATTAATTTGTGGGCTGTTTTGTTCTCCAATGATCAATGCTCATAACAAAATACTTGTGTGTGTGTGTGTGTGTGTGTGTGTGTGTGTGTAGCTGCATTTGTCTAGCCGTCTAACACTTTTATGACAAGAGACATCAATTAATCAAAATCTATCATAACGGCATTTAATTGAACGATATTTATCAACTAAGCAGAATCGCAAGGTTGCCATGAAAGTATTTATTTGTATCTATATACACATATATTTATATACACATTCATCATATCATATGAAGTGCACTAATGAATGAAAGGTAACTAAGTCAGTGTGAAAATATAAAATATATATGTATATTGACAAAATAATTTGCTAGAAAATAAAAACAATTTCCTTTTGACACACATGTATATTGAAAGGCACTAGAAATTGATAAATATCCATATAGCATATGAGCATATAAAGGGTGATCCATTTCGAGGTTTCCTACTTTTTTAAAGAAAAAAAAAATCACAGAAATTTAAAATTTAATGGGGAGAGTATGTTATCATTCGAAAGAACATTCTTTTTCATTTATTTTTTGAAGATCATCTCTTTCAAATGTTGGCCTCAGCTACGTCTCACATGGTCCATCCGTTGAGTACAATTTTCGATGACTCGTTCGAGCATTTCGACTGGTAATTGGCGAATGAAACGCGCGATGTTTTGCTCCAAGGCCTGAATCGAAGCATGGTTGTACTCATACAGTTTATACTTTACATATCCTCACAGGAAAATGACTAACGTTGTGATATCACGCGATCTTGGTGGCCAATCCACCGGCCCAAAATGTGAAGTTATCTGCTCTCCGAAGTGTTCTCTCAATAAATCCATTGATTGATGCGATGAGTGGGTAGTGGCGCCATCTTGTGGAAACCGAATGTCGCAGAGATCTTCTCTTCTTCTTTTTCTTCTTTGGCGTTGGCCCCACTTACGCAATTATAGTCTCGTCAACAATAGCGCGCCACTCGTTTCTTCTCTTTGCTGTTTGGCGCCAGCTAGAAATAGCAAGAGATACCAGGTCGCTCTCCACCTGATCTTTCCCACGAAGTGGAGGTCCTAGTCTTTCTCTGCTTCCGTCGGCGGGCACTCCTTCGAAAACTTTCAAAGCTGAAAGCTGAAAGTTTTCGAAGGAGTACCCGCCCGCTGAAGATGAAAGCGCTCATCCATTCGGACAACATGACCTAGCCAGCGTAGTCGCTGTCTCTTGATTCGCTGAATTATGTCAATGTGGTCGTATAGCACATACAGTTCATCGTTTCATCGTCTGTGGTATGCGGTAAAACTCCTAAGGCATGGTAGACAACGCCCAGGCTTCTGCACCATATGACTGGACGGTACTGATGAGCGACTTGTAGAGTTGGGTTTTGATTCGATGAATGAGGATCTTACTTTTCAATAACCTACGCAGTCCAAAGTAGCACCTGTTGGTGATTCTGCGTTGGATTTCAAGGCTGACATTGTTGGTGTTGTTAATGCTGGTTCTTAGATAGACGAAATTATCCACAACCTCAAAGTTCTGACTGCCAACAGTGATGTGGGAACCAAGTTTCGAGTGCGATTACTGTTTATTTGATGACAGGAGATATTTCGTCTTGCCCTCGTTCACTACCAGACCCATTCGCTTCGCTTCTTTGTCTAATCTTGAGAACGCAGAACTTACGGTGCGGTAGTTACTGTCAATTTTATCTATATCATCGGCATACGTGGAGATCACGAGCTTCAATTTCAGGCATCAAATAGTCGGTTATCATGGCGCGATAACGGTCGCCATTTACGGTTACGTTCTCACAGACATCATTTTTGAAGAAATATAGATCGCTGATCACTGGCCCACAAACCACACCAAACCGTTGTTTTTTACTGAATGAAATGGCAGCACTTGATTCTCTTCAGGTTGCTCTTCGTCCCACATGCGGAAAAATTGTTTGTTTACATAACCATTGAGCTAGAAATGGGCCTTACGCTGGACGAAATTTGGCTCGAAACCGTCGGATCTTCTTGAAACTTTTCAAGATCCCTTAGAGCGAAGCGATGTTGCTTGGGAAGATCGAACGGCTACAGTTCTTGCACAAGCTGAATCGACTCCCCACGGTCTTCGTGTATTCTCTCAGCTACGGCCGCTATACTTTCCTCACTGCGTGTTGGACGTGGTTTATTCGGTCGAATATTATCCAATAATGAATGCTGGTTCTCAATATGGTTGATGGTGCTGTGAATGGTACGCTCAGTAGGCCGATTATGTTGACCATAAATTGAGCGAAGCGCGTGAAACACATTCTTTACAGAACATGAATTTTCATAATAAAGTTGAATGATTTGTAAACGTTGTTCAGACGTAAGCCTTTCCATGATGAAATGCCAAACAATACTGAATAAAAATAACATGACGGCTTGACACGACTCACGCGTGACCTGTCAAAAAAAAGGCTATTGAAAAAAGTACCTCTACTTGGATCACCCCTTATATAGCATATGTCTTCCGCAATAACATAATCCACTACTTATGACTGCCCACTTGATGTATATGTAAGTATAACAAATGTTAAACAAATACTCACATAAACCTTCATTATGCATTGTAATTCCAACAAATGTCTAAACAAATAGCAAAAGTGACAATTGTTAATTTCCAAGTGCGAAATATTTGCGAAAACTCCACATCGCTCGCTCTTCAACGCATCCACATACGTACATACATACGAGTATATCCATTGGGCCACCTGAGTTCCATTGAACTGAATTGGATTGTTTCGCTGAATGCGCCTTTTATTGTTAGAAATATGTATTGATGCCGACAGTTGACATTTAACTTGTTTTGTCAACATGTAAATGTGTTAATTGAAGGTGATTTGTGTTCGCAATATCTCGAAATAACAACAACAACACTTGTGTAAACAAGCTCCTAGAAAGTTAATTCTTTATAATGTGAAACCATGTGAGTTAGACAAGAGTTTCTTCCATAAAAGTTAATTTCTTTTTTAATTGTCCTAGATGTAAGATGCTTTGCCCAGTATCAGCTTCCTAGATATAAGATGCTTTGCTGTGTTTCAATGAGAAAAATTTTAATAATATAATTACTGGTAGCAAAGGAAATCATTTTAGTCAAAGCTAAACTTTTTCTTACAGCTTTTAAATCTATTTTTTATGTTAATGTTGCAAATTAAATGCGAAAAAAGTACAACTAAAAGCAGAAAATAGGTAAAAAAAAACCTGCAATGAGCACTATCAGAAGGGATATATTTGATTCATATTCATTAAATTTTTGTATTCATCCATTCATACTTATTTTAAGACTGGCAAACCTCGTATCTTTTCTTTCCGTTTCAAACATTTTACATAATAGGTCTATTGGAAAGTCCTCGGCCTGACACATAGATGGCACTACTGGAATTAAATCCATTTAGATTTTAGTTAGCCCTAACCTCCAAAGTGCGCGAGTATAAAAAGGAAAAAGGAATTTCGCGTGTTGATAAAATATTGCTTTTTGAAAGAGAACAAATACAGTTGAACCAAAAACTTGGCTTGATGACGGGTTTTCGGACACAACCCTAGGAAAATCAACCATCAAAGATTGTTTTGCTAAGTTCAGACGTGGTGAAATGAAGATGGCGAACGCCATGAACGCCCAAAGGTGTTGTTACCGAAGAAAAATCAAAAAAATCCACAAACTAATTTTGAATTACCGTAAATTGAAATTAAATGAAATTGCATGCACTCTAGTGATATCAACTGAATGTGTACATCATATCATTCACGAATGTTTGGGTATAAGAAACCTCTGTACAAAGTGGGTGCCACGCGAGCTCACTTTTGACCAAAAACAACGACGATTTAATAATTCCAAGCAGTGTTTGGAGATGTAAAAGCATAATAAACCTGAGTTTTTGCCTCGATATGTGACAATGAATGAAACTAGGCTCCATCATTTCAACCCGAAGTTCAATCGACAGTCATCCGAGTGGACTGCACACGATTAAACCGCTCCAAAGCATGGAAAAACGCAACAGTCGACTGGAAAGGTTATGGAGTCTGTATTGTGGGATGATCGTGGGATAATTCTCGTATTGGACCGTTTGAAGGACTAAATTGCCGAGAAATGGCTGCATTTTGAAGAAACAGAAGGAAACAGAAATTGCTGTTTTACAAAGACAATGCAAAGTGTCACAAGTCAGTGAAATCGATGACGAAAATCCACGAATTGGGCTTCGAATTGCTTACACATCTACCTTATTACCCAGATCTAGCCACCAGGGACTATTTCCTGTTCTCAGATCTCAAAAGAGTGTTCGCCGGGAAGAAATTTTCGTCGAATGAAGAGGTGAACGCCGAAACTGAGGCCTATTTTGAAGCAAAGTACAAATCGTACTATAAAAATGGTATCGAAAACTTGGAGGGTCGCTATAATCAGTGGATCACCCTTGAAATGAACTATTTTGAATAAAAAAAAATGAATTTTGCAAGAAGTGAATTTTATTCAACGGAAGTAGATCAGATGAAAGTTCTCGAGGGTCTAACATGAAACGTGGGTCACTTCAAGGAACAATTCACAGTTCTTTTCTCTTCGTATTATTTTATGTTCCTTTTGATCCGAATCATTGACACTGTGATCAGCACTTTAACATATAAATAGCTTAAGTCACAGTGCGCTGGGAATCGAGATAAAAAATTGAACGAATTGTTTGAGTAGATCCTAACACTCATTCAATAATGAATAGCACCACTTTTTGTCAGAAAAACAATTAATGTCACGGAAAACCAATCAATTTTAATTTGACAGTTAAAATAAGACATTATCCGTTTCTGTCTAGCACTAAACACTTGCCAAGCGTGCCTCTAAAAGTGAAAAAATTACTGTTAACGGAAACATTCTGAAAATCCCAAAATGAATCATCAATATATCTTCATATTGCCCTTAATTTCAGTTTATTCGGTGAATTAACCTCAGCAAGAGAACACTTGCGAGTTTTCATAAAGTTGAAACTCAAGCTCGTAGTGCTATATTTTTTAGATAAATATGGGGTTTAAATGCTAAATTACTCTGTGCTACGCAGCTTACCATAAACCGAAAAAAAAATTGGCATGTTATGTTCCTTACATATTTTGTATTTCCAACTTTTTTCCAAAAACCTATTCATTGAATTCTCAATGAATTTAGCCATGGAAAAACAAAATGTAACGGTATCACGCTTTTATTTCGTCCCTTGTAACGAGTGTAAACGTAAAATAATTTCAGTTTACTTCAACGGCTTTCCGATTCTTAAGAGCTAAGGTCAAACTTGAGCTTGATAATTTTCGGAACAGTCGTCTTAGCCTCAAATTAGATTTGATTAGATGATTTTTCCGCTTTATGGTGATCCAAGTAGAGGTACTTTTTTCAATAGCCCGTTTTGAGAGATCACGTGTGAGTCGTGTCAAGCTGTCATGTTATTTTTGTTCAGTATTGTTTGGCATTTCATCATGGAAATACCTGAACAACGTTTACAAATCATTCAACTTTATTTCGAAAATTCACGTTCTGTAAGGAATGTGTCTCGCGCGCTTCGCTCCACTTATGGTCAAAGTATTCGGCCTACTGAGGGTACTATGCGCAACACCATCATCCATCTTGAGACCCAGCATTCATTATTGGATAATATTTGACCGAATAAACCATGTTCAGCACGCAGTAAAGAAAATATAGCGGTGGAGAGTCGATTTGGCGCCGTTCGCAGCAACTCGGACTGACGTATGGAACGACTTGGCGCATTTTACGTCGAGATCTTAAATCGAAAGCGTACAAAATACATCTGCTGTGCAAGAACTGAAGCCGCTCGACCTTCCCTAGTGACATCGCTTTGCTCTATGGGCTCTTGAAAATTTCCAAGAAGATCCGACGTCTTTGAGCCAAATTTCTTTCAGCGATGAAACCCATTTCTGCCTCAATGGGTATGTAAACAAGCAAAATTTTCACATTTGGGACGAAGAGCAACCTGAAGAGATTCAAGAGCTGCCATTTCATGTGGAAAAAACAACGGTTTGGTGTGGTTTGTGAGCCGGTGGAATCATCGGTTCATATTTCTTCAAAAATGATGCCGGTGAGAACGTAACCGTCAATGGCGAACGTTATCGGGCCATGATAACCGACTATTTGATGCCTGAAATTGGAGCTAGTGATCTCTGTGACATTCGCTTTAAATGGAATTATTGGGAGAACTCTTCGGTGAGCAGATAATTTAATGTTTTGGGACGGTCGATTGGCCACCAAGATCGTGTGATATCACACCTTTAAACTTTTTCCTGTGAGCATATGTAAAGTGTAAAGTCTATGCGGACAATCCCGCTTCGATTCAGTCCTTCATTCGCCAGTTACCAGCTCGAACGATTCATCGAAAAATGGACTCAACGGATAGACCATCTGAGACGTAAGCGCGGCCAACATTTGAAAGAGATAATCTTCAAAACACAAACGCCAAAAAATGTTCTTTCGAATTGTAATAAGCATTCCCCATTTAAATTTTAAATTTGAGTTTTCTGTGTTTTTTTTTTTTTCTTTAAAAAAGTAGGGAATTTCGATATGGATCACCTGGGTTTTATTTATTTTCTTCAACGACTTTCGGGATTTTAAGAGTTAAGCTCACACTTGAGTTTGAAAATTTTCGGAACATTCGTCTTAGCCTGAAATTAAGTTTGAAAAAATTCCACTTTATATACAGGTATTCTCATAAGCACGTCCATCTCATTTTAATCGTGTTAGATCCATTTTTTAGTGAAAACAAATATATATTGAAACCCGATTCGTTAGTAGGTGAGATGTAGTGATTCGAAGGTTAATTTAAATAACGTATATTTCATACAAATCAAAGTGTAGGGAGACACTTCTGTTGGAAGAAAAACGGTTGCACGTACTCGTACTTCTGTAAATTTAAAACCTTTTTCATAGCTACATCCCATTCTACAAACATACGCTTACATTTCAAATTGATTTTTCATGATTTTCATTAAAAAAATGACATTCTCACTGATATTTAAATGTGCTACTTAATTAGTGCTGCTAACACACATTAACGAACTAACAATCCCCTCAATGACTTAATTAATAGGCATAAAATTGAAAACACCTCGATATATTACATATCTGACACTAAATCCGTACATAAATAGTTCATTATAATTTTTTTTTTTTTGCTTTCTATTTTATTTGAATTTTTTTTTTTTTTTTTTTTTTTTGATTAACTTTCATATTTGCGTATTTTATTTAATTATTTTCAACCGAAAATGGCAAAGCAACAAAAAAAGTTGCAAACATAACTACATATGTACGTATAGAATTGTAATAAATTTACTTAAAACACCAAAAAAACATGCATGTAATTGTCAAATCATTTATTGTAATTGCTTCTAGTTAGAAATTCATCATTTTTGTAGGATGAAAAAAAAAACGAAAAAAAAACAATTGCCAAATGCAACAAATAAGTTGATTTTATTTTAAATTGAGCTATGTTTAATTGCAACAATTATAAATAAATTATATTAATTGCTTATCTGATGTAATCAAAAACAAATGGGTGAAATAAAAATGTAAAATATATAGAGAATGCAAAAAGAGAAAACGGTTTACCATACAAAATCAAGTGATTTCCAAAAACGTATGTGTTAATTAATATGTTATAAATAGAACAAAAGCAACAATAAAATTTAAACTACATATATATTTTCACTCTATTTTATTATTATTAAGTTTTAAATTTAAATTTGATCAGTTTAAAAAAATATATGAAAGACAGGCTTCAAATACATTTTATTTCCAGAAAATTTTCTTTAAATATATAGAAATAATGATTAAATTACACACAGGCTAGGCTGTCCTTTGAGGAGTGAAAGTGCAGACACTTTCGTGCAGTAAAAACTAATTATTAAACACAATTTTATTTTATTTTCTTTATTTAATTTAATTTAATTTAATTTAATTTAATTTAATTTAATTATTTTGTTTTAATTATTTTATTTTATTTTATTTTATTTTATTTATAAAACATACCTCCTTAGCAGTCATCAGAAAATTGACCTACGCAGCTAGTCAAACCCGCCTGAAGAGATGAAATAGAACAGTATCTAAAGAGCACCATTGAGCTGGCAACTCTTGTCTACTAATAGGTTTTATGTTTTAGTTTAGTTATAAGATTTTATCCTCACAATAAGTATGAGGCTTCCTATGTAGCAGCAGAGTCAGTAACTAAAATACATCTAAAAGAAAAGAAATTTATTTCAATTTAATTTGTGTTACTTTTTTCCAATTGTTTTATTTTATTTTGTGGGTTTTATTTTATTTAATTTAATTTTTTAAATTGTTTTATTTTAATTTATTTCCATTTAAGTTATTTTTTTTGATTGTTATTTATTTCATTATATTTTATTTTATTTATTTTATTTTAATTTATATTTTTTATTTTTTACTTATTTCGTTATATTTAATTTAATTACGTGTTATTTTATTATATTTTGTTTTATTTTATTTCATTTAATTTTATTTAATTTTATTTTATATAATTTTATTATATTATATTTTATTTTATTTTATTTTATTTTATTTATTTTTAGTTTTTTTATTTTATTTTATTTTAATTTTTTTTTAAATTATTTTATTTGATTTTATTTCATTTTATTTTATATTATTTCATTATATTTAATTTATTTTTTTATTTTTTTATTTTTTATTTTTTATTTTTTTTTTAAATTTAATTTACTTTAATTTAATTTTTTATTTTATTTTATTTTATTTATTTTATTTTAATTCATATTTTTTATTTTTTATTTATTTCGTTATATTTAATTTAATTATGTTATATATTATTTTATTTTATTTCATATTATATTATTCTATTTATGTTTATTTATTTTATTTAAATTTTTATGTTAAATATTTTTTTTTTAATTGATTCGTTTTATTTTATCCTGTTTCATTTTATAATTTTATTTTTAGTTTTTATTATTTGTCATATATTTTTGTGTTACTTTATTTTATATTACTTGTACATTATGTTATTTTATTTTAATTTATTTACTATATTTTATCTTATTTCAATTTATTCCATTTTATGATATTTTTATATAATTGAATTTTTATTATATATTAAGTTATTTAATTTTTTTATATTAGTTTAAATTTTTCTTTATTTATTAGTTTTTTATAATTATTTTTAAATTTTTTTAATGCTTTATTACTTTCTAATTTATCATAATTGATTTAATTTTTAATATTATTATTTTATTTTATTTTAAGTTAATTTTTGTTTTTAATTATAATTTTTTTATTACGTTGTTTGTTTATGTTATTATTATATTATTTTTATCTAAGTAGTTTATTACTTCATCCGCCTTTTGCTCAAAGTTAATAATTCACACCACACATTGTTGCTTGGAATAAAGCGTGCTGCACGTGTACTTAAATGTTTATTACAATTGTTAAATAAATTTAATTTGTATACATTTTCGTAAAATATTATATATATGATTTAATGGCCAAATTGGCGCTTCAGTAAATAACCGGTTTTAATTTCATTAAACAGCTACCAAGTTAACCACATGAGCTTAAATCACTGTAGATAATAATCAAAATGCCACACAGTTTTTGAGACTCAAAAAAAAAAAAAATCGTTCGCTTTAGAATTCAGCAGCCGCAAAGGAGTCGAGAGATGCTGATGAAGATAATTACATCAATTAAATTATGATTGAGCACCACTCAAATAAATTTATGAACTTGAGCATTTGCCGCAGTAGCGAGGTAACTATAAATAATATTTGAATAAAAATATTCTATATGTATGTTACATATATACAAGTTTTTATATGCAGCTATACAAGTAAATACAGTCATCACCAGAAGTCTATGATTGTTTACAATTAAATTACTATCATTCAGCGGCGAGTAAATTGAGTGACTAAAGCGCATGTACGAAAAGAATTTAAATCACTTAAAAAATACAAAATATCACGAATAAATAAAAATTAATTAAAAATATTGAAAAAAAAATAAGAAAATATATTTAAAAAAAAAATTTATTGATTTATTGAAATTTTTTAGCTATTATTACCGGCCATTAAGCAACTAACGAAATTGAGCCAGATACTCGTATAATAAATTGTTTCTTTAAGCTTATTTGACGTATTAGTTTCTCATTTTTATAACGCTTATTAGAAATTCATATATATTATATACAATTCAGTAATATGTTAGTTTTTTACTTGCAAATTTTTTTATTATAACGAATTTTCTCTCTAAATTATTTGATTCGTCCTTAGGTAAAATAAAAAATAAAAAAAATAAAAGAGGGTTACTTAGCGTACTATTCGCAACACCATCACCCATCTTGAGACCCAGCATTCATTATTGGATAATATTTGACCGAATAGATCACGTCCAGCACGCAGTGAAGAAAATATAGCGGCCGTAGCTGAGAGTGTACACGAAGACCGTGGAGAGTCAATTCGGCGCCGTTCGCAGCAACTCGGACTGACGTATGGAACGACTTGGCGCATTTTACGTCGAGATCTTAAATTGAAAGCGTACAAAATACTTTTTGTACAAGAACTTCGAGCAAAATTTTGTTGAGCGATGACGCCCATTTTTGGCTCAATGGGTATGTAAACAAGCAAAATTGCGACATTTTGGACGAAGAGCAACCTAGAGAGATTCAAGAGCTGAAATTTCATCCACAAAAAAAAAACGGTTTGGTGTGGTTTGTAGGCCAGTGGGACCTTCGGTTCATATTTCTTCCGCAGGGTTCAGTATTAGCACCTATATTGTTCAGTATCTATATTAACGATATTGCTAATTCTTTGAAGTTCTGTGATATTAAACTTTTTGCGGACGATACTTTGTTGATGCTTAGTGGGGATAATATCACTGAAATATACCTTAAGTTACAGGCAGATCTTAACAGGGTCTATGATTGGCTATGCTTGAACAAACTTAAATTGAATATTAGCAAAACTAAATTTATGGTTATATCAAGGCGAAACTTTCAGATCAACGAGATACAAAATCTAAACATAAACGGCGAAATAATCAATAGAGTTGATAGTTTCAAGTACTTGGGAATCAAAATTGATAATAAACTGAACTTCAGTGAGCACGTTGATTACACGGTAGGAAAAATTGCCAAAAAAGTATATTTTATGCAAAGAACCTGCAAGCTTTTAAGCAGGAAATACAAGGAAATGGTTTACAGATCTATAATTGAGCCTCATTTCATATACTGTCCTACCATATTTTTTATTATGAGAGACAGTCAAATTCAAAAACTACAAAAGCAACAAAACCGAGCAATGAGGTTCATTCTCAAAAAACGCTATGACACACCTATCAGAGACATGCTATCTACTTTAAATTGGCTAAGTGTTAAACAGCAGCTTTTTTTCTACACTATGAAATTTATTAAAAACATAATTGAAGGCAATTTGCTCGATTACTTGAAGTGTAACATAAAATATGTAAGAGATACGCACCCGGTAAATACACGAAATTAAAATAATTTCAATCTACCAAATTATAGAACAGAAGCAGACAAATGTAATTTATATTATAAAGGATTAAAGTGCTATAATGAGCTTCCAAACGATATTAAAACTTGTAGTGTAAACAGATTCAAACAAAAATTGTATAATTATTGCAGAGCACTACCAATTTAGTGCTAGACTGGCAGGCTTCCATAGCATCAATAGCAGTGCATGCGTGCCAAGTATTCTGTAATGCAGCGCCAACAGTTCCATGCATACAACAAGTAGCGGAAGCTCATACCAAACGCATCACTCGATCGAATCAGTGTAATGCCGTTCAAATGATGCCTTCCCGCTTTATATGCACAATTGGCCTGTATTCCACAGACAACCAATACCAGCATTGTGTTGATATGAGCTGGAAGCCTGATACATCTAGCACTGTACCGTAGTTCATAGATGTAACTAGGTTAGTCTTTAGTCTAGGTTAGTCTTTAGTCTAGGTTAGATTACTTTATAATTTAAATAGGTATAAGCTAGGCTTAAAATAAGCTGTAATAAATAAATGAAATGAAATGAAATGAAAAATGATGCCGGTGAGAACGTAACCGTCAATGACGATTGTTATCGCGTCATGATAACCGACTATTTGATGCCTAAAGTTGAAGCTCGTGATCTCCGTGGCATTTGGTTTCAACAAGACAGCGCTACTTCCCACACATCGCATCAATCAATGGATTAATTGCGAGAACACTTCGGAGAGCAGATAATTTCACGTTTTGGTCCGGTCGATTGGCCACCAAGATCGTGTGATATCACACCGTTAGATTTTTTTCTGTGTGGATATGTAAAATCTAAAGTCTATGCGGAAAACCCCGGTTCGACTCAGGCCTTGAATCAAAACATCACGCTTATCATTCGCCAGTTACCTGTCGAAATGCTCGAACGAGTCAGCGAAAATTGGACTCAACGGATGAACTATCTGAGACATAGCCGCGGCCAACATTTGAAAGAGATAATCTTCAAAGAGTAAGTGGCAAAGAATGTTCTCTAAGAAACATAAGAAACATCAGCATTTATGTCGCATAAGGCAATAATCTCATATCGTATTACTTCAGAAAATGTACTTAGGAACAGGAGACAGGTCATAAGGTGGCTGTAGAAATGCATATGCGAATATATTTTTTTCAAGTCAGAATTGTCGTTCGTGCGGCTATCGAATCAGTAAAGGAAATAAAAAAAGTCGTCATATATTGTACACATTGAAATTTACCAAAGGGCCGGAAGACAGATCAGGTTGAGATTGAATGCCGAAAGACTTGCAAGACTTGCTTTGTAACTGCTGAAGCGATTTTTGAGCGAGTTTCTCATCCAATTTGTGGTTTTTGCGTCTTGATGTTTTGACCAACAAATGCAGGGACCTACAAATCATTCTAAGCTGACTCCAAATGGCCGATGAAATACAGAAATACATTCGAAGGGATTGACAATCCCAGCCGAGGAACGACCGCAATTAGAAAAATAAATTTTCCATAACATTGAATGTTGGTCGAACCAGGGCTCGAACTCTGGTCTTCCGAATGCTAGACTGCCGCATGTAATAATGCCAAACTCATTCGATCATCACTTTTGGTCAAAGTCCAATATCGAAAGCAGTTCATAATGCGGGCCATTCTCAAGACTAGTCTACTCACTTCATAATTGTCTATGTTAAGTCCGTAATGAACAATCATTTGGGCTAATACAATTACTTGTTTTTCAGCGCTTTTATCAGAAGTTTCATTGTCGAAAGGGAGTGTTCTGCGGTAAACGCAGTGATAGGTAATGCTGGTTAAATTTTTAGTAAGCAGAAAATGTTTGAGAAACATTAGGTAAATTAGTTAGGAAGCTTTTGAATCATTTGATATATCAATATATTTTGTATCATCTAAGCTGGGTGATTGTGAAATCTTACATTAAGGTAATTGATGTTCGAATATTGGTGATACGACATTTTGAGGGTGGTTCAGAACACCCGAAACCACCCCCTTGAATGCTGGCATGTGTCTATATACACCACACTTACAGCATAAACTATTCAAAACACGAATATCTTGCGTGCCGCAAAAGCTTTTAATCAAATTATGGTAAAAGTAAACCAAAATGTGATTGAATCGATGTAATTACTGACACAGTAATTAGCATAACGTTAATGTCATACTAGATACATACTAAATGTACACACAAATCAGGGGTAATTACACATACATATGCATAGTGTCTTGCATGCCTGCTAGTCATCTGTCGGCCTTGGCGTATAAGTGCTCGAAAAACTTTTCTAATGCATTTCACCACTTCTGTACTGTTGCTCCCATCGAAATTAGTGGGTTTTAAGTATTAAGCGGAATTGCACTAAAAGCTTACCTAAAGTACGAAGTGTAAACACACAAAAAAAATGTAAACAATTGCAATTTGAGTAAGAATGATTTGCTTGATTTATATGGCTTGAGGTGGCTAAGTAAATAAAGAAAATTGATTTTATTGGCAGGCAAATAAGAAATTGGGAAAAAGAGAAATACACTAAATGACTTAAAAAAAAATCGATGTTTGAAGCGAAGTTAAGGGAAGAAGCGTAAAATTTATGTATATTTCGTTAATATTTTTTTTTTTTTTTGCTTAGAATTTAATACTTTAAAGCTATAAATTAATCGTAAGAAAATTACGAAAAAAAAAATATTTTACTGAAATAAAATATCAGTTTGCGAGAAGAAAGAAATCTGCAACAAGACAAAAATTTAGAAAAAAAAGAAAATTAAAAAAAATGGAAGACAGAAACTTTACTTTTATTCTTCTCTGCAGTTCCATTCAAGCTTCATTTTCTACGAAATTATGGAGCAAAAACGACTACTTAACCGTTTTGATGAAGCATATTTTGACTCCTTTCCTTCCGAAGTATATTTTGCATAAATCTTTTAACAAACTTCAACTGATTTTACTTTTCACTCGGTTTTTTTTTTTAAATTTCAATTATAATTTATTAAAAAACCATATAACTCAACAGGAATATGCTATTGTGTATAGTCGAAAAATGCAAAATTCACCATAGCACTATTATTAAACGAAGCGCCATCACATAACCAAATAAAGATCGAGAGCAGCTCGTAATACGAAGCTTATGAGGTTTGTGGTAAACTAAACAATCGGGAATTTTCGGAGCTTTAGCATCAGTGAAAGAACACTATTGGTGACGAGCTTCACGCACAAATTTATTTATTTATTTGTAACAGAATCTTAATTATACTAGCTACACCGACGAGCAAAAAATAAGCACTATAAAAATTTACTTTTAACAAAATTTTTTTCACAAGATATATTGACTGATAGTACACTCTAAATCTTTAAATATATATATATATATATATGTATATATCAAAATCAATGCAAATTTTGATGAACGCCTATAACTTGAGAACCGCCAGATCAAATTGCACCAAATTTTTATGGGTTATAACATGAGGAGAATGTTAAAGAAGATTGGCGCATCCGTTATGACCATTTTTAAGATATGAACATTTTAGTGAACATTGGTCGCTACCCATACAAAATACATGCAACAACAACAAATACATGTAAGATTCCAAAACACGCGAAAATTACGTTGTATGTGGTGTTAAAAGAGTGAAAAAAATAAAAATTAATTAATTAAACCCAACGGTTTACCCACCCCCGCCCATCCGCACGCGGGGCGCTGTCCGCATGACGTAAAATAAAAAAAAAATGAAATTTTTTTTTTAAACAATTAGAAAAGAGTTAGGAAAAAACATTTCCAATCAATTCTTTTCGTTTCCTTTTCCAAAAAAGTAGAAAATTCAAAATGTCAGTTAAATTTTCCTGATTTTTTTTTATAGGTGTAGCAAAGCACGCTGGGATCCGCTAGTTATAAAATAAAATCCTCCTGCGCAACTGTTTGACGGTCTGCTCGCGATAAACTCAAAAGCTATTTAATGGATTTTCATGCGGCATTCACCGGTATATAAACTGATTCTTCAGTAAAGTATATAAAGGTTCGCGAGCTTCGCTCAACTTATGTTCAACATAATCCGTCTACTGAGCGTACTATTTACAACACCCCATCACCCATCTTGAGACCCAGCATTCATTATTGTATAATATTTGACCAAATAGACCACGTCCAGCACGCAGTGAAGAAGATATAGCGACCGTAGCTGGGAGTGCACATGAAGACCGTGGAGAGTCGATTCGGTGCCGTTCGCAGCAACTCTTAAATTGAAAGCGTACAAAATACAGCTTGTGCAAGAACTGAAGCCGCTCGACCGTCCCAAGCGACATCGCCTAGCTCTATGAGCTCTTGAAAAGTTTCAAGAAGGTCCGACGTTTTCGCGCCAAATTTTATTCAGCGATGAGGCCCTTTTCTCGCTCAACGGGTATGTTAACAAGCTAAATTGCCGCATTTGCGACGAAGAGCAACCTGAAGAAATTCCGGAGCTGTCATTTCGTCCAGAAATAACAACGGTTTCGTGTGGTTTGTAGGCCGGTTAAATCATCGGTCCATATTTGTTCAAAAAAGATGCCGGTGAAAACGTAACCGTCAATGGCGACCGCCATCGCGCCATGATAACCAACTATTTGATGCCTGAAATTGAAGCTCGTGATCTCCGCGATATTTGGTTTCAACAATGGATTTATTGAGAGAACACTTCGTTGAGCATATAATTTCACGTTTTGGGCCGGTCGATTGGCCACCAAGATTGTGTGATATGACACCATTAGACTTTGTCCTATGGGGGTATGTAAAGTCTAAGGTCTATACGGACAAATCGCGCTTCGATTCTTGCGCTGAAGCAAAACATCACGCGTGCCATCTAAATCTATTTTTATGTTTGTTTTTTTCTGGAACAAAGTATTTGGGCCACGGAAGCACCTGAAGTTTTAGTTCTTTGTATTTTCCCAAACTTAGTTATAAGTCGTAAATAAAAATATTAAACAGCTGTAAGGGTTGTGAGCATCTCGTTTTAAGCCAGCCGATTCGTACAAAAGCAAACGAAGAAAAGTTATAACGAGCCGAAACTGAGTGCTCGGAGTCGTAATGGTGTTAACTTATTTCTCCATGCAAACTATTCGTTCGTCAAATTCGTGCTACTGCGTTCTATTATTATTTCTTTATTGTGCGTCGCACTTATCTATAAAAGAGACACGCTCTTTCTCTTTATCTTTCTCTTTCTCTTTCTCTTTCTCTTTCTCTTTCTCTTTCTCTTTCTCTTTCTCTTTCTCTTTCTCTTTCTCTTTCTCTTTCTCTTTCTCTTTCTCTTTCTCTTTCTCTTTCTCTTTCTCTTTCTCTTTCTCTTTCTCTTTCTCTTTCTCTTTCTCTTTCTCTTTCTCTCTCTCTCTCTCTCTCTTTCTCTTTCTCTTTCTCTTTCTCTTTCTCTTTCTCTTTCTCTTTCTCTTTCTCTTTCTCTTTCTCTTTCTCTTTCTCTTTCTCTTTCTCTTTCTCTTTCTCTTTCTCTTTCTCTTTCTCCTTCTCTCACTCCCTTACTCCTCGCTGAATTGCTTCACAAAGCCGCAAAGAAGATGATTACTTTTTTAAGAAAAGAAAAATAACGATAAATGTAGTGGTGTTCAGGTTTGCCTCAGAGCATTCATATTCATATTTTTCTAGGAGAAATGAGTAGCTAAAAAGCGCTTTATCTCTTACACGCACCTCCTTTTATAGGTACATATAGGTAAGCAATTGATCAGCAATTGCAATATGCAAACGCCTAAAATTTTAAGCGCGTATATAGGGTTATACATTTGGTGGTTTCGAAAGTGCAAGGCTGAATTTTGACATGTCAAACTTAGCTGTCAAACCAAATATGCTTTTCTTTAGTTAAAAGGCAAAAATTTATGAAAATTTATCGCTTAACAACCGAGCAATGCGTTAAAATTGTTGAAACCTATTACAAAAGTGATGATTCACAAGTGGCCACGTTTTGTGCTTTTAAGAGGAGATTATGGTGCACATAATCGTTCAACTATTCAAGGAATTGGTAAAATTTTAGAGAATTTTGAAGATACTGAATTGGTTACAGATATTGTAAGGCCTGTGCATCATCGTTTTGCTTGTTCCATCTCAAATATCGCTGTTGTAAGTGAAAGTGTTCTCGACGTTCTCAAGAGCTGGGACTTTTTTATGGCACATTATGACGTATTTTGCATTTGGACTGACACCTACAGCCATACAAAGTATAGCTCACACAACAAATGAAGCCAGCTGACCATTCACAACGCTGTAGTTACGTCGATTGGGTACTTGAGCAGTGGATCGCGATTTTTCCAACAAAATTTTCTTCAGCAACGAGACACATTTCTCACTCGAATCAATCAAAATTGTCGCCTTCGGGATGCCGAGAATCCTCATATAATTGAAGAGAGGTCATTACACAAAAAGAAAAGAAAAAAAATACTTTGTGGTGCGCTCTTTGATTAGGAGGTGTTATTGGATCTCTTACTTCTTTAAAAACAATAATTGCGCGAGACTATCACCGTCAATTCGGGGCGTTATAGTTTTATGATAACAGACTTTTATGGCCAGCAATTGAAGGGAACGGCTTGGATAATATGTGGTTCCCACAATATGTTGCCGCATGCCACAGAACATGAGCGAAGATGGTTTTATTGCGAGAAAAATTTTCCCGGCCGAGTCATCTTACGTCTTGACGATGACATTGGCCACCGAGATCGTTCGACTTGACACTGTTGGGCTTTTTTTAGACCTACGCGAAAGAATGCGTAGAATGCCTACATTCGTCAAGTTATAGCTGAGGTACCGTACTGAAGTATTCCTTGCCTATCATCGGCTTTCTAATATCTAATTGATAATATCTAGAATTGAAGAAAATACAATAAAGACGCCGCAGCGGGTTCCCTAGTATTTAATAATTGTCAAAAAGCCTATTAAAATACATCCTAACAATTTATGGTCAAAAATTGTGACATTCAGAAGAAAAGTAATAATTTTTAACAAAATATTAATATTATGTGTTCATGATGCCCTCAGTTATAAAGACAAAATGAGAAATATTTATTTCATTGAATTTTGCCCTCTTTCGACAGCTATCTACGTCAATTCATTTGGTATTTGATCGACTGCCATTTGTTCCGTAAATCTTCGTAGCTGTGCACAGTGCATCAACTTCATAAAAAAATGTATAAAATTGGCAGGATTAGTGGAAATTCGTTGTAACATTTATTAAACAATTTTCGCATAATCAGTAGTTTTGAAAATGAATATATCGTTTGCTATTTTAATAAAGTGCAGTTTTTTAAACAATTGAGCTTGCATACATACAAAAAAGCCATATTGAAAAAAATAAATAAATAAATAAAATGATATTAACAATTTAGGTGGTAGTAGGTGAATTTAAAAAAAATACAATAATAATTCACTCAAATGATTTCCTTGGAATCATCTTTTCCAGATAATTAAATATGCACGAAACCTACTGCATTTTCAGTTCTCTATATGTTCTTGTCGAGTTTTCCGGAATTCTTCTTGAATTCCGGCACCGGGGATCGTCATTCAGAAAGTTGATTATCTCTTTCAAATGTTGGCCGTGGCTACGTCTCAGACGGTCCATCCGTTGAGCCCAATTCTCGATGACTCGTCCGACCATTTCGAGTGTAACTGGCGAGTGGCACGCGTGACGTTTTGCTCCAAGGCCTGAATGGAAGCGGGATTGTCCGCATAGGCTTTAAACTTTACATATCCCCACAGGAAAAAGTCTAACGGTGTGATATCATACGATCTTGGTGGCCAATCGACCGGCCCAAAACGTGAAATTATCTGCTCAACGAAGTGTTCTCTGAATAAATCCATCGATTGATGTGGTCTGTGTGAACTGGCGTCGTTTTGTTGAAAGCAAATGCCGCAGAGATCACAAGCTTCAATTTCAGGCATCAAATAGTCGGTTATAATTAGCGCGATAACGGTCGCCATTGACGATTACGTTCTCACCAGGATCATTTTTGAAGAAATGTGGACCTATGACTCCACCGGCCTACAAACCACACCAAACCGTTGTTTTTCTCGATGAAATGGCAGCTCTTGAATCTCTTCGGGTTGCTCTTCGTCTCAAATGCGGCAATTTTGCTTGTTTACATACCCATTGAGCCTGAAATGGGCCTCACGGCTGTACAAAATTTGGCTCGAAAATGTCGGATCTTCTTGGAACTTTTCAAGAGCCCATAGAGTGAAGCTATGTTGCTTGGGAAGGTCGAACGGCTTCAGTTCGTGCACAAGCTATATTTTGTACGCTTTCAATTTAAGATCTTGACATAAAATGCACCAAGTTGATCCACATCTCAGTCCGAGTTGCTGCGAACGGCTCCGAATTGATTCTCCACGGTCTCCGAGTTACGGCCGCTATATTTTCTCCACTGTATGCTGGACGTGGTCTATTCGGTCGAATATTATCCAATAATGATTGCTGGGTCACAAGATGGGTGATGGGGTGTTGCGAATAGTACGCTCAGTAGGCCGATTATGTTGACCATAATTTGAGCGAAGCGCGCGAAAGACATCTTTGCGGAACGTAAATTTTCGTAATAAAATTGAATCATTTGTAAACGTTGTTCAGTCGTTAGTCTTTCCATGATGGAATGCCAAACAATTCTGAACAAAAATAACATCACAGCTTGATACGACTCACGCGTGATCTGCCACAAAAGGCTATTGAAAAAAGTACCTCTACACGGATCACTCTTTATTTGAACGAATAATTCAAATTTTATTACAAAGGGCAAAAGCTATTTGCATATTGAGTCTCAATATTTTTCTATATTATCCGCGCTCACAACACTGTGCGCCATGTTCTTATTACCTTCCGTGAGCATGTGTGTAGGCTTTGAGGCAACAACTGCGATAACACATGTGACAATATCGAGAAAAAATACAATATTTGCAAAAACAAAAACAAAATTTACAACAATAAATTAATAATAAATAAATAACTGAGCAACTGAACAAATGAGTAGATGAATAAACCAGTATTTACGGCAGTCGAAACCTTTTGTAGCAGACAATAAAACAAATGCAACCACATTAGACTAATGTAAACAATTTGAAAGCTTAACCATCAGACTGAAATATGTACACAAGTTATTATGGCATCACAAGTCACATTTTCAAACAATTCCTTATAGAAATAAACTGTCAAAAACAATAAATATCTAAATCTAAAAAAAAATTCGCCTCCACAAGTGTACACTTTTCAAGTGGTACAAAAAAAAGGGGAAATTTATTCGCGTCACGTACAACGGCTGGCTGTTCACGAAAGCTAGGCCGAGCAGGCAGACATTTTATTAATTTTTTTTCCAACGCTGTTGTTGCTACTGGAAATATTTCTCTAAGTCGCCGTCTCTCTTACAATAGCTGGATGTAATGCAAATTTTTATTGCTTTCAATGATAACACATTTCTATTATTGTGTTGTTATTGCTGTAATAACCATTCTAGCATTACCATGTGAATGTGGCTTTAATTAAAATTCAAACAGCAACTGCTCAATTATCCGACGAATACCAACCTCTGCCTACACATTATTATCACATACTCTGAAAAACATATATAAATAAATAAATAAATATTTTTTCTCCTTACTAATTTTTACCCAAAGAAGATATAAAAAATTAGTAACAGACTTGTTAGGAAAAGATAATGGTTGGACGGGACGCCTCAATTGGCTGCTAGGTAAGTAGGAGGATGACGGGGAGCGTGCTGTCTCCGGTACTGCGGGTGACCTATGTAAACCAACTACTCCTGCTTACAGCGGTCAGCCAGAACATACCAAGTTTTATCAAGGGCATTACAGCACAGGGACTCACTTTAAGTTCAAAAAAACTGAGGTTAGCCTCTTCACAAGCGAGACATAAATGTACCAATTCAACCCAAAATTCCTAAGGGAAAGCATGATCCATTTCGAGGTTCCCTACTTTTATAAAGAAAAAAAAAACAGAAAATTCAAATTTAATGGGGAATGTTTATTATCATTCGAAAGAGAATTCTTTGGCATTTACTTTTTGAGGATTATCTCTTTCCAATGTTGGCCCCAGCTACGTCTCAGATGGTCCATCCGTTGAGTCCAATTTTCGATGACTCGTTCGAGCATTTCGACTGGTAACTGGCAAATGATACGCGTGATGTTTTGCTCCAAGGCCTGAATCGAAGCGGTATTTTCCGCCTAGAATATAGACTTTAGATAACCCCACATGGAAACGTCTAACGGTGTGATATCACAGGATCTTGGTGGCGAATCGATCAGCCCAAAACGTGAAATTATCTGTTCACCTAAGTGTTCTCTCAATAAATCCTTCGATTGATGCGATGTGTGGGAAGTGGCGCTGTCTTGTTGAAACCAAATGTCGCGGAGATCACGAGCTTCAATTTCAGGCATCAAAGAGGCGGTTATCACACACGGTCACCATTGAAGGTTACGTTCTCACCGGCATCACTTTTGAAGAAATATGGACCGATGATTCAACCTATTCAGTCGATGAAAATTTCTTCACAGCAGCATTCTTTTGAAATCTGAGAACTGAGAAAATAGTCGCTGGGACCATATCTGGAGAGTATGGTGGATGCGGAAGCAATTCGAAGCCGAATTCATGAATTTTCGCCATCGCTTTCACCAACTTGTGACACGGTGCATTGTTCTGGTGAAACAGCACTTTATTTTTCTTCAAATGCGTACGTTTTTAGGCGATTTCGTCCTTCGAACGGTACAATAATGCTGTGTAATAGTCGCTGTTGATGGTTCTTCCTTTTTCAAGGTAGTAAGTGAAAATTATTCCGTGCGCATCCGAAATACAGACGCCATAACCTTGTCAGCTGACTGTTGCCACGCTTTAGTGCGCGACCCAAAAACTCGGGTTTATTAGGCTTGAACGTTTCTAAACACAGTTCCGAATCATCAACTCGTCGGTGGTTTTGATCATCAACTTTCCACAGCGCTTTCTCATACCCGAATACTCATGAATTATATAAAGTACACGTTCAGTTGATATCTTTAGAGTGTCTGCTATTTCACTCAATTTCAATTTATGGTCATTCAAAATCGGTTTGTTGCTTTTTTAGCTGTTTTCGTCGGTAACAAGCTCTTTTGGGCGTCCACTGAGTGAGTTCATCGTCTTCGGTGCTCATTTCACCACACCTAAACTTAGCATACCAATCTTTGATGGTTGATTTTGGAAAGTTGTCGTCAAAGCAAGTTTTTGCTTCAACTGCAGTTTTTCCCTACAAAAAGCAATATTTTAACAACACTCGAAATTCCTTCATATCCATTTTCTCACAATAACTAAAGTTGCTTCCTTCAAAATGTTTTAATTTGCAAGCTAATGATGCAAAAGCTGTCAAATTTATACCAGCGTCTTTTGAAGGTTAGAGCTAACTAAAATCAAAAATGATTCAGTTTCTAGTAGTGCCATCTATGTGCCAAGCCAGGCACTTTTCAATTGACTTGTTAAAACTCAAATGAATATGTTATTTGCTAACAGGAGATAAAAACTAACATTTATTAAGAAAAAAACTTCATAATTAAAAGAAAACCGTGAAAAAAAAATATTTCCTTCAAATATTTATTGATTGGCACTATTTAAGTGAGCGCCACTGTCATAAGTCATTTGCATTTGTGAAAAATTAAGAAAAATGCAAAATTAATGTGCAATGACAGCGATTGGAACATCTTCGCATGTATCATATTGCCAGTAACAAATACAACAGCCAAGATTTTTGTTGCATTTTATGCATAACATGATAATAACAACAACAAAATACAAGAAATTGAATATAGCAATGTACAACGCATAACCACTTTAGTCATTTTGACAATGTTGCCTCTTGTTGTGTTGCTGCAGCTGTTGCCTTTTACATGCCTCTAGCTAGTTTGTTTCGTCCAAAATGTGACACACTGATGTGGAAAATAGCAACAACAAAAATGCACCCAGCAGAAAATACATATTAAGTAATTGGTATTGAGAAATATAATTGAGCTTCAATGGGTAGACAATCGACAGTGATTTCTGGTAGTATTTTCCGCAACACACGCGGATTAAGAACAACAAAGCGTTTAAAATCGAAATACTTCCGGACTCAGCGTAGAATTACAAAAAAAAAAAAAAAATGTGTCAAAACTATTAGCAATTGTACTTCTTCAGGATTTAGGAGAGCACAGAGGGGAAAATTCTAGAATAGAGTGCAATTTGCAGTAGTAAAATATCCAACGCCCAGGCTACTGACGCCTTAATTAATAAATAATAAACTTAAAAAATGTTAAAGAGGAAGGATGACTTAGTGAGAAGCAATCTCAAATCGTGAAAGAAAGGGTTTCTTCGAAAATAATTTCTTTGCTATTAATGAAAATCACTAAAACTCAGTCAATCTAGTGCAACCAGTACATAAGCGACTTCTTCTACAAAAAGTCTCATGAGAAGTGTCAATTTCGAAAGAATAATATAATTATCGGCTGAGCCCCTTTTCCAATCCTATCTTGTTTTTAAGGGCTAAAGGGCGATCCAAGTAGATGTACTTTCTTCAACAGCCTTTTTTTTTGACAGATCACGCGTGAGTCGTGTCAAGCTGTCATATTATTTTTGTTCAGTATTGTTTGGCATTTCATCATGGAAAGATTTACGCCTGAAAAACGTTTACAAATCATTCAACTTTATTAAGAAAATTCACGTTCTGTAAAGAATGAGTATATCGCGCTTCGCTCAACTTATTGTCAACATAATCGGCTTACTGAGCGTACTATTCGCAACACCATCACTCATCTTGAAACCCAGCATTCACTGTTCGATAATATTCGACCGAATAGACCACGACTAGCACGCAGTGAAGAAAATATAGCTGCCGTAGCTGAGAGTGTACACGAAGACCGTGGAGAGTCGATTCGGCGCCGTTCGCAGCAACTCGGACTGACGCATGGAACGACTTGGCGCATTTTACGTCGAGATCTTAAATTGAAAGCGTAAAAAATACAACTTGTGCAAGAACTGAAGCCGCTCGACTTTCCCAAGTGACATCGGTTCGCTCTATGTGCTCTTGAAAAATTCCAAGAAGATCCGACGTTTTCGAGCCAAATTTTGTTGAGCGATTCGGCTCATTTTTGCCTCAATCCAAAATTGCCGCATTTGGGATGAAGAGCAACCTGAAGAGATTCAAGAGCTGCCGTTTCATCCAGAAAAATAACGATTTAGTGTGGTTTGTGTGCCGGTAATTTTCCAATCCTCTCTTGTTCTCGTTTTGAAGGGCAAGATCGTTATTGGACAACGTCAAGAAGCTTTCAATAACTTACTACCAGATACCGTAAAATCTGGACTAGAATCAATCATCATATATGTACTTTACTGGTGGGTTTCATTATAGAACACTGACCGGTAGTGTTGGAGGATCTTGAGTATTCAGAGGTGTCAACAGAGGCGCACCTCAGGAGTTCTCTAACCCACTTCTTATAGGAGCGGAATGAAGCATAGCTTTGCTTATTGAGGTAAGAATCCACAAATGTGATCTAGTGCAGAGAATACTTTACAAGGTATCGTTACAGTCACACCGCTATGGACTCTGTGTCAACTCTAATGAGGTGAAACTTGTTCTCCTAAGCAGAAAATATAAGATTTCGTCAATTAGTCTTAAGTCTGGGAGCTAAAGCGAAATTTTTAGGAGTCATTCTAGACAGGAAACTGAGCTGGGAAGAGCATACCAACCTTTTGAGTAAGATTTCAAGGAAATCGTTGATATGTTTTTGTGTTGAGCTTAGAATCAATCCAAAAAAATGCTGAATCCTTGTTGACATCTTACCTAAAGAATTTGATTGCACATCAGATGGCATGTTGTCGGCTTTTCCCTTTCTTAATGGGACAGAAGCAGTGGAGCTGTCAATCGTCCTAATCCTAAAAAATTCCACTTTTCTATCAAGCAGCACAGAGCATTGCGTTTCCACTTTCGATATCCATTTCAGCTTTATGAATCCATCATACGTGCACGCATCTCCGTAAAGCTGTGGCACGTATGTGGCTCCTTGAAAGATTTGGCCCCTCAGGCTGGAGACCGGCACACAGGGTTATACGGCCCGTCAGTACACTTACATGAATGCTAAATTCTTTTTTGCTTAGTGCTAGTTCAAGAGTTTGGTCTGTGTGCAAACTGATTTAGTTAAATTACTCCAGGACTTTAAGTATTTCCTTAGGTTCCACTGTTTAAAACAACATTTGTTGACGCTGAAGGGTCTGAGGCAGTTAATGTTGACAGCCTTGCCAGCGGCGGGTCAGTTCGTCCGCCTTTTCATTACCTTCTCTATTCATTTGATCTGGGACCCAAATGATATTCATTATGTTTAGTCTATTTATTGCCTTTTTCATGCGGCTCAACAGTTTATGCAGATCCTAATAGGCCTTCCCAGTAGAACGGTTGTCCGTTTAAACCTTAATTGATTCTCATAATCTGCTCTTGGAAAACAGTGTTTCAATTATTGAGTTTGAAGCTACCATTTTATTGTGGAGCTCAACAAATGAGCCAGCCTCACATTTAGATTCATCAGTATGGATATTAATATGGTGATAAATACTGATAACCTTTCCTTCAGCGCAGTCTTTTCTGATCGGTGAGAAGTTGGTTGTTTCCGTTCCTCGTATTGCACTTTTACCCTGAGCTCTATTATAGTTTTATGTGGGCTGACAAGTACTGAGTTGTTCAGAGACTTAAACGAATTGTCTAAAATATTAAGGCGACTGACTGGTTAGTTGGTGCTTCAAATGTCGCTTGACCCTTATTTCAAGGAGGACTTTAATTGCCTTTGTTGAGTTAGTTCTCTGCGCGCCTACTTTGCATAGCAGACAGCATCTGTTCCAGAGGTTTTATGCAACAGTTTTTCTTTTTTAATGCCTACCACTTGGACAAAATATTTCTTCTGCAGGTATTCCAGATCCGCAGCGATTTTTTGGCTTTGTTTTCAACATCCCTCTAGCTAAGTTTTTTATAGTGAATTACGCCGAGATACTTGATCGCGTTGGGGGATATGTAATGTTAGCTCAGTTAGAGTGTGGGTTTTATTAATCTCAACTTTTGTTCAGATTTAGAAATTTTCAGAACACTGTGTGTGGGGCATTTCGAAGATGTGACTGGCGAATATTTCCAGATAGCTGTCATAGAAGCAGGTCATAAGTCACCAGAAGTCGCCCAGAAGACCTTTAAAATTAGTTTTTCTCATTGCGGACACCGCTGGGCAGGGAATGTGAACCTTTTCGTGTGAATTTCTACCATAAATGAAAAGTTCATCATAAAAACACACAACCACTTGGAGGAACAACTCGACCGAAAATCATTTCAACGCTTATAATTCGCCTAAGCAAATACTGCTGAAACAGCTGATGAAAGACTTCCGGTAAGCTGCAAATGGCGTAAGATTTGTTTTTTTTTTCTAGCCAAAGAGACAAATAGTGAAGTGAACAGCTGTTTTCTCCTAGCACTTTCCAGCAGGGTATTATGTTAATAGAGTGTTCAGATGACAGCACCCACAAGCGTCAACGGTGAAGCATGCATGATAGCCACCAAAGCATGTATGGTTGGGATGTAGGCATACTGCACACTAATCGCTGTTTATTGTACAGTTGTTGTGGTTGTTGTTGTTATTGTTGTTGTTGTTATTGTTGTTATTATTGTTGTTGTTGCTCTCATTGCAACTGACATTGACAAGCGAGCAAGCAAGGAGAAATACGAAAATTACTATAAAGTTAAATGCAACAGCATTGATATCAGCTGCAAGTGAAAGTTGACAGCGAACATGGTGTAGAATGGAAGCAACACAAATTACAATAACAACAACAGCAACAACAACAACAATAACAACAACAACAACAACTACCGTCCAATACACAGTAGCTATCAGTAGTAGAGGTGGCAAATATAATTACATGCAACAACCGATCTAGTTTGCTACATCACTGACACTAACAACAACAACAACAACAACAGTAATAATAACAATGTTAACGGTAAGCGACTAACAGACTATCAGCACAACACTATCCGCTTGCATCTCGGGCCATACGCCATACGGCATGCATACACACACTTTGCGTAGGTGGGGAAGAAGAGAGGAATGCAATAAATATTCATTAGAAAATGTGTGAGACATTGTGACTACTTTTGCATTGTTTTGTGTTCGCTCGTATATAAACACATACATTTATGCATATGTAAATGCAAAAATCCATGGGATATGCATAACTACAAGGCTGCATTCACCGTTCAAGGTCATGTGAAGTGCAGTGAGCCTTACTGGGTGAGAAAAAATTTCGGTAATTTTTTTTCTTCTTCAAAAAGGCCACGACAGAAGGTATCGAATTTTTCAATATCAGGATCTTCGTATCATAATCCTTAATGGGTTTCTGTTAGAGGGCATTCTAATTCTTGTTTAACAGTAGCATTATTTTACTGAGAAAAAAATTTTTCTGCGATATTAATTCCACTATAAATCTTGAACTTCCTAGGTACTGCCGCATGGGAAGAACTTCTCATTGTAGCATTGAAGTGAAGAGCAGCGTATTTGGGAGAGCTACCGAGCGTTGAATCAAGAAGTGAGATGTATACAGAAAAAGTGAATATCCGAAATGCAGAAGTAAATGTATAGAGCTGATAGAAGGTTTCAAAACTGTTGCAAAGTCATTTCAGAACCAGTCAGGTATTCTGTAGACCCATTTTCAAAGCAGAAAAAGTTCCGTCAGACGTAATAATTTTCACGTCACACAATTTTAATATCGTTCGCGCATTCTGCTGTCAAAAATTTCACCGTGTGACCACCCTGTAACTGATTTCTGTCATTTATTTTCATATAAATGTAAGTGTAGAATTAAAAATTGCAAATTCATTTATCTGCAATTTAATCTCTGAAATTAAAATTCAAATTGTTCGTGCTGCACTGGCAATTTTTATTTCACTTAAAGATCATATCAAAGAATTTGGGTATTGCCAGAGAAAATTAATTTCGCCGAATAGCCATTAAGACTACCTTCCAGAAATTGAAATTCAATTTCCATAAAATTTTGTATACTACGTGTCACTGCTCTTGCAATTAAATTTCGAAATTTGTCATTTTGACAACTTGAAAACAATTAATTACTACGTCTTACTGCATCTTTAATTTCAATTAAAAATAAGCAACCGGTTATGGCGAACCCGAAATCGTAATCGATAACAATGAAACTGACGCCCCAACACACGACTTTGCTGAACTACGAAAAACAATTGCGCGTCTGAAGAACAAGATAGTGGCTAGAGCCGACAGCATCAGCTTCTTTTCAGAGTATGGTAAGACGAAAGCATGCCCAGCAATTAGAATTGTATAAGTGTCATCAAAATCGCATATAAGGTCTTGTCAAGCATACTGTGTGAAAGGCTAAAGCCCACCGTCTATGAACTATTTCGACCTTATCAGTGTGGTTTCAAACCTGACAAATCTGCAACACCCACCTCTTCGTCGATTTTAAAATTGCCTTCAAAAGCACGAAAAGGAATTGCATCTGCGCCGCTATGTCAGAATTTGGTATCTCCGAAAAACTTATACAGCTGTGCAAACTGACGCTCAGCAACACCGAAAACTCCGTCATAATTGCGAAGGTTTCAGAAAAGATGACTCGTTATCGTGTGGTTTCTTTAATTTTTTGCTGCAGAAAATAATACGAACTGCAGGGCTGAATAGAGAAGTACAATATTCTATAAGAGTGTACAAGTGCGCTAGATTACGCCGATAATATTAATATTATTGGCCTCAAAACCCGCGCTGTTAATATTCCGCTTTCTGTTCTATTGAACTACTTTAAAGAAGCGAAGCGAATGGGTCTAATGGTGAACCAGGACGAGACAAAATATTGCAACTTCAGTCATCAAATAAACAGTCATCGGATTCTTAACAAGGTTCACACGGCACTGTTTAGAGTCATAACTTTGAAGCTATAGATGACTTCATCTATTTTGGAACCCCCAATATCAAACAATCAGTCTTACCGACAGATGGTACCTCAGACTAAATAGACAATTGATAAGTAAAATCCTTCTCGCGGCAAACAGAGACAAAACTCTACAAATTCCTTAACATTCTCAATCCGTTATATCGTGCGGAGGCATGGATGTTAGCATCATCTAATGAGTAGGCGCTGGGACTTTTCAGGAAAGGGGATTTTATAGGAGATTTATGAACTTTTGTGCATTGACAACGGTGAATGCCGCAGATGATAGAACGATGAGCTCTATTAGTTACACGAGGACTTTGTTCAGCGAATCAAGAGATAGCAGCTGCGCTGGCTAGGTCATGTTGTCCAGATGGATGAGACCATCCTAGTTTTGGGAGAATTTGGTGCAATATCCGCCTGATATTAACATTTTTTTTTTGGAAAGATCAGATGGAGAAGGACCTGGCAGCACTAGGTACCTCTACTTGGCGTGAAATGGCAAAAAAACGACTGTCGCACTGTTGTTAACTCGACTACCATTGCGTAAGTGATGCCTACGACAGTGATGAAGAAAATATTGGAATTATGGGGAAGAAATCTATACCAAAGCTCCATCGCATCATACTAAAATTAGAGGTGATCCAAGTAGTGGTTCTTTTTTCAATAGCCTTTTTTTGACAGATCACGCGTGAGTCGTGTCAATCTGTCATATTATTTTTTTTGGTATTGTTTGGCATTTCATCATGGAAAGACTTACGCCTGTGTTTAGCGCGCTTCGCTCAACTTATGATCAACACAATCGGCCTACTGAGCGTACTATTCACAACACCTTCACCCATCTTGAGACCCAGAGTGTACACGAAGACCGTGGAGAGTCGACTTGACGTATGGAACGACTTGGCGCATTTTACAACAACGGTTTGGTGTGGTTTGTGGACCGGTGAAATCATCGGTCCATATTTCTTCAAAAATGATGCCGGTGGGAACGTAACCGTTGATGGCGAACGTTATTGCGCCATGATAACCGACTCTGAGATGCCTGAAATTGAAGCTCGTGATCTCCGCGACATTTCGACATTTGGTTTCAACAAGACAGCGCCACTTGACACACATCGCATCAATCAATAGATTTATTGAGAGAACACTTCGGGGTGAGCAGATAATTTCACGTTTTGGGCCGGTCGATTGGCCACCAAAATCGTGTGATATCAGACCGTTAGACTTTTTTCTTTGGGACTATATGTAAAGTCAAAAATCTATGCAGACAATAACGTTTCGATTTAGGACTTGGAGCAAAACATCACGCGTGTCATTCGCCAGTTACCAGTCAAAATGCTCGAACGAGTCATCGAAAATTGGACTCAACGGATGGACCATCTGAAACGTAGCCGTGGCCAATATTTGAAAGAGATAATCTACGAAGAATAAATATCAAAGAATGTTGATAACAATATACATTCCCCATTAAATTTTAATTTTCTGTGCTTTTTTGATCTAAAAAAGAAGGGAACCTCAAAATCACCCTCTATTAAAACCGCTCGCAAGCAGTTGTATGTGAATTATCTGTTAATTACGCTCTTACTTTGCTGATGCTTCTTTAACCCTATTAAAGTATTAGTAAAATCTTATCGTCTTATTTAATTCAGCGTTTAAATAACTAACACGTACAATGTACGTACTTATATGTATGTAAGTATACATATATGTCATAATAATAATTATCAACATTGTTAAATAAATCTTTAAAATTTTAAGCTCTTTGGGTGATTTTGCGTTCACAAATGAGCCACTTAAGCCACTTAAGTAAACAACTCAGCTAAAGTCATAGCCTTAAAGCACATATATATACTGAAAGTGAGTTTTCAAATACTATTGAACTACTTTTGGAACGAAAAAAAAGAACACTAAGAAAGCTTGACGGTAAGCCTAGCTCGGTTTTGGCTTAACAATCTGTGGGTGCTTCATATTGCTTTTTGCTTTTTGCTTTTTGTTTTCCTTTTTTTTTGTTTTTCTCGCTGTCACATCATTGGCGGGCTGCAGTAATTGGAAGCTCTGAGGATTATGTAAGGATATCCACATATGCAACTGCATATATATGCTTGTATGGAAATGTATATAAATATATGTATGTATGTATGAAGAATGTCAGTGGATTTTGCATTTGAGCGCTTTAAAGTGGCAACTGCGGCAGGCATTTTAATGCAACAATGATTATGTAAAACACACATACACACACACACATATATATATATATATATTATATAAGCCATAAATATCAACAGAATGATGGGATGGTGGCTACCGAAAAACAAAAAACCAGAGAGAAAAAACGTACGATAAAAAATAACGCGCCTCAGTGCGCTATCAAGGTTACGCATGCCCATATACTTGTACATACATACATACGTATGTATGTACTTATACTTATACGAGTATGTAAGCAAACCATATGGATCCATATGCACAATACATATTTATAAATCTCTGTATGCGCTTGTTAGGGCTTCAAGGCCAACAATAAGCAACAAAAGCACCAAAAAAAAATAAGGAAAAAAAAAAATGAAAAAAAAACGTAACAAGTATGCAATGACAATTAAACCAAAAAGACTGTAAACAAGTGCATTGGCATTGGTTATCCCTATTTATGTATTGTATATATATGCATACATATGCATATCGCCACGTTAATGTATATTCTAGGCATATAAAATGAAAAGTTAATGATAAGTCCATATTAGGATTTTCCTTGATATTTTAACTTGCAAATCAGCAAATCCAGACAGAAAACAAATTGACAATTTCGATAGTAAAAAGATTCCAATACCGTTAAAACCCGCTTATACCCCGATGTTATTTTTCTAGTGTAATTTTAATGAGATTTTCAGAAAATAAATTCTCCCTCTCCCCTTATATACTTGTACAATAACAAATGATATACATATTGTTTTCAGCTTTTATTTTTTGAGCCCGGCACTTCCCAAGAAGCGACCAAAGGGTGCGAACAAACGATAAATAGAAAATCCAACAAACCGCTAGCAGAAACCAGTGACAGCCCAGACTGTGCTCGACACCGATTGCGTGAGCAAATATAATTATTATTATCTTTGGCGTAAGGTCGCGTTTACACTTGCCTCTTACACACTGTATAAAGGGTGATTTCGAGGTTCCCTACTTCTTTAAAGAAAAATTCAAATTTAATGGGAAATATTTATTATCGAAAGAACATTTTTTGGCATTGACTTTTTTTTTGCAGATTATCTCTCTCAAATGTTGGTCGCGGCTACGCCTCAGATGGTCCATCCGTTGAATCAAATTTTCGTGCGTGATGTTTTGCTCCAACACCTGAATCGAAGGGGGATTGTCCGCATAGACTTTAGACTTAACATATCCCCACAGGAAAAAGGTCTAACGGTGTGATATCACATGATCTTAGTGGCCAATCGAACCTCAAACCACACGAAGCCGTGGTTTTTTCTGGATGAAATGACAGCTCTTGAATCTCTTCAGGTTGCTCTTCGTTCCAAATGTGGAAATTTTGCCTCATCGCTGAACAAAAGTTGGTTTGAAAACGTCCAATCTTCTTGGAACTTTTCAAGAGCACATTGAGCGAAGCGATTTCGCCTGGAAAGATCACGCGGCTTTTCAGTTCTTGCGCAAGCTGTTTTTGTACGCTTTCAATTTACATTCTCGACGTAAAATGCGCCAAGTCGTTCCATACCACAATCCGAGTTGCTGTGAACGGCGCCGAATCGACTCTCCACGGTCTTAGTGTACACTCTCAGCTACGGCCGCTATATTTTCTTCATTGCGTGCTGGACGTAGTCTATTCGATTGAATATTATCCAATAATCAATGCTGGGTCTCAAGATGGGTGATGGTGTTGCGAATAGTACACTCAGTAGGCCGATTATGTTGACCATAAGTTGAGCGAAGCGCGCGAAACACATTATTTACAGAACGTGAATTTTCGTAATAAAGTTGAATGATTTGTAAACGTTGTTCAGGCGTAAGTCTTTCCAAGAGGAAATGCCAAAGAATACTAAACAACAGTAACATAACATGGATCTGTCAAAAAAAAAAAATGAAAGAAGTACCCAAGTAGAGGTCTCCCTTTAAAAGCTAAAAATTTGTCATATTAAGTGAATTGAACTTGTTTTGGAGTTTTCTTTCTTAATTCCTTGGAACTCACATTAAAATTAATCAAATAAAGTTAAATTAAAATCAAGGAATAGTCAACGCGCGCAAAAAATGAGAAACTACCACCCATTGGCTTTGGCGTTGGCATTAATTTTGTAGAGTTGCATGCATTCATCTTTGACGTTAAAGTCAATGCGTCACGCAACGTGGCGCCAAAGTCATATCTACTTTGTAGGTCCCTTCATTTGTTGGATGTTTACATCTGTTCCTACCAACGTCTGGTAGCATCCTTCACTTAAGGACCTCAGTTTGCTAGCTAATTACAGAGTTGATGGATTAAAAATTTTGAACGTGTCTTTGCTTAAACGATGTTCAGCTAAAATTTTAATAATATTGAATAAAATTATTTTTCTTTTATAGAGTATTCATTCATTTATCTCATACTGGATCTGTGAGACTAAGTTTGCTGTTGTTATCACCAAAATTTATTTTTTTCATTTAAATTTCTTCTTCTATTTCAATTTGGCAAACCACAATCAAAAGAAATCGCTCCGAAACTTATTTTTGGAAAAATAGATGGACCAATTATTTATGCTATTTAAAAAGAATTTAATCGATTTGATTTTATCTGACCATCATAATGGATCCCAAAAGGAAATATATGCGGAAGCATTAGAGAATCATACAAACTTAGGAATAATCTAGTTCGCAGAAGTCATTCACATTCATTTGCACATTTGCACCATATAAAAATTCATTGAAGGTTTCGCAAAATTTGTAAAACAACAAAAAAAAAACAACAAACATAATTTTTTGGTTGCTTTCATTTCATGAGTTATGGCATGCGATGTGCCTGTTTGCCAACCATTTAAGTGACTGTGATTCATTATGGTGATTAATTAAAATCTGTGTTCGCAATGTTTTGAACATCGCCAGCGCCTTTTGACCACAATTATATCAGGTAAACAATCAACTGGTGGCTTATTAAAATCACCGAATGTACTCAAACACCTTTTTGGTGCACAGTTGCACATACATACATACATACTCGTATGTGCATATGCATATCGGTTGGTTGTTAAAAATTCATACACTTCGGTAAGCAGAACGCATTAACGAATACAGTTAGGTTATTTTGTTTTAATTTTTATTTTATTTTCTTTTTGGGTGAACTCCGTTTTTGATCGTAATGAATGGTCAACAGCTTGATTGCTTGTTGTTCCTTTGGTTTTTTTTTGCGCTAATTGCGGTCGGTTAGTGACCTTTTTCGGTAGTTTGTGATTATTCGCATATTTACGTTGTCTTTTAGGTTTTATTACTCAACAAATCACTTTTTCTTCATAAGAAATTTAGTAGTTTATATACATACATACAAATGTTTGAAAGAGAAAAGAATGTAATTAATTATTGCCTAGCATATGATCAAAGTGGGGCAAGTTCACACAGAACGATAATATTGAAGGTTGATGATACGAGTATGCCATATAGTACAGTTATTATTATGCAAACATAAAAGCAAATATTAAGATAAATATATTAATTGTTTACAAAGGGTGATCCAAGTAGTGGCACTTTTTTCAATAATCTTTTTTTGACAGATCACGCGTGAGTCGTGTCAAACTGTCATGTTATTTTTGTTCAGTATTGTTTGGCATTTCATCATGCTCGAACAACGTTTACAAATCATTTAACTTTATTACGAAAATTCACGTTCTGTAAAGAATGTGTTTCGCGCGCTTCGTTCAACTTATGGTCAACATAATCGGTCTACTGAGTGTACTATTCGCAACAACATCAACCATCTTGAGACCCGGCATTCATTATTGGATAATATTCAACCGAATAGGCCACGTCCAGCACGCAGTGAAGAAAATATAGCGGCCGTAGCTGAGAATGTATACGAGTCGATTCGGCGCCGTTCGCAGCAACTCGGACTGACGTATTGAACGACTTGGCGCATTTTATGTCGAGATCTCAAATTGAAAGCGTACAAAATATAGCTGCTGTGTAAGAACTGAAGCCACTCGACCTTCTCAAGCGGTATCGCTTCGCTCTATGAGCCTTTGAAAAGTTCCAAGAAGATCCGACGTTTTCGAACCAATTTTGTTCAGCAATGAGGCCCATTTCTGGTTCAATGGGTATGTGAACAATCAAAATTGCCGTATTTGGGACGAAGAGCAACCTGAAGAGATTTAAGAGCTGCCATTTATTCCAGAAAAAACAACGGTTTGGTGTGGTTTGTGGGCCGGTGGAATCAGCGAAATTGAAGCTCGTGATCTCCGCGAAATTTGGTGCCAACAAGACGGCGCAACTTCCCACACATCGAATCAATGAATGTTTTTTTTTTTTGAGAGAATACTTCGGTGAGCAGATAATTTCACGTTTTGGGCCGGTCGATTGGTGCCACCAAGATCGTGTGGTATCACACCGTTAGACTTTTTCCTGTGGGAATATGTAAAGTCTTAAGTTTATGCGGACAATCCCGTTTCGATTCAGGCCTTGGAGCAAAACATAACGCGTGTCATTCACCAGTTACCAGTCGAAATGCTCGAACGAGTCATCGAAAATTTGAATCAACAGATGGAGCATCTGAGACATGGCCGCGACATTTGAAAGAGATAATCTTCAAAAAATAAATGCCAAAGAATGTTCTTTCGAATGATAATAAACATTCCCCACTAAATTTGAATTTTCTGTGTTTTTTTTTTGCATTAAAAAAAGAGGGAACCTGGAAATGGATCAGCCTTTCTTTTTTTTTATTTCCCACCGCTCCACACAATATATACATGAAATACAATATATTATATGTATGCAGGTATTTTTCCTGGTTATGCTTTCTAAACAAAGACGTCGCTTGTTAAGCTCTGATAATAATTTTTTATTTTTGAATTATTTTCTTACCAGTATTTTGCATTTGAAGGACTTAGCAATTACTTATCTAATATAAATCAGAACCACCTCTCTCACCTCTTATTGTTTTATAGTAAGTTCATAAATAATATTTTTTAATAAAATTTTATTATTAGTAAATTAAAAAAATATTGAAACGTTTATTTTTCATATGCTGAGTAAAAAATTGTGATAGTAGCGCTACTAAGTATGATAAAATTTGATTGGAATTTGTTGTTTAATATTATCCTTTATTTTGTGCTTCTCTAAGTGCTTAATTGGAAATTTTATTCCAGCAAAATGTGCTTAAATAGATTTAAGTGCATGATTAAAGAAGATTTTTTAAGAATATAATCTAAAGGAGTTGGATATTAAAAATGTGGGTGAAAAGTTTGTACTTTCAGTGCTCAAGTGCTTTTATGAAATAAATAAAAAACTTGAGTAAAAATAGACTAGTAATTATTTTTTAATTAAATTTCATTTTGTTTAATGCTGCAGTATTTTCTCGATAAATCTGAAATTTATATGCAATATAAATATTTGAATATTTTCTTAATTAAAATTTTAGCCTTTAAGCGCTCTCAAAGCTAATTTACAAGCAAATCTACCCACTTTGCTTGACAGCTAAAGCCGATAGCAGATAAAATTTGTTTGCTTTGCGTGACATTTCCAGCTTTGCTAGCAGAGCAAAAAAAAAAAAACACAAAAACTACTTTTAGCCTGAATTAGTTTTCACTTTTTTCAGAAAAAAATTTGAAATTTATTATATTAAACAATAATTGAACGCAATCTACTTCAATTCTATAGAATTCGCTTAAAGAAAATTAAAAATATTAATATATATATAAATAAACTATTAGTCAATGCGCGCAGAGAACTGTGAGATTGCAAACTTTTACAGTTGCTTTGGCGCCAGCGTTGCTTCATGCATGTACGTATTCATCTCAAATGTCAAAGTCTATGTGTCACGCAAAGCGTTCATCGCCTTAAAACTTTGACAGCGACTTAGCGAGGAAAGACAAATGTGTGGTAAGCAGCACTTTGACTTTCCGTGCACGCGTTTGACATTTCTTTTCTTTAATATTTTATTATTTTCTTTTGTGTACGCGCAGATGCATTCCATTTAGAATTTTGTCATTTAAAATGGTAGTTTAAGTGACTTTTTTTCTATGATTGTTCGTCACAAGAATATTACTTTCATTTCCAGTTTATCTGTGACAGCAAGTATCTGAAGCAAAGTTGTATATAAACTGTATTTATCGAAATAATACCATTTGTTAAAAATACAAGCAAATAACATTAAATTTTTCATTTTTTATCGAAGCATCCGATTATGTTCACAATAGCTCATCCCTGCTGGTTGGATCAAGTGTTTAAGTTACTCTCACAGCCGGTTTCAGGTGAGTTGTTTCAAGGGCTAGTTAGTAAGCAAAATTCTTGAAAGTAAAATGTGTGTAGTTTGACAATCGAGCGCAAAGTGTATCGAATGAAAACTCTATTGAGAATTGTAAAAGGCATCGTATTTCTTAGAGACACTTTTTTCAATAGCCTTTTTTTTTTGACAGATCACCCGTGAGTCGTGTCAAGCTGTCATGTTATTTTTGTTTTTGTTCAGTATTGTTTGGCATTTTATCATGGAAATACTTACCCTTGAACAACGTTTACAAAACATTCAACTTTAATACGAAAATTTACGTTCTGTAAAGATTGGGTTTCGCGCGCTTTGCTCAACTTATGGTCAACATAATCGGCCAACTGAGCACACTATTCGCAACACCATCACGAATATTGAGACCCAGTATTCATTATTGGATATATTTGATCGAAAAGACCACGTCTAGCACGCAGTTAAGAAAATATAGCGACCGTAGCTGAGGGTGTACACTAAGACCGTGGAGAGACGATTCGGCGCCGTTCACAGCAACGCGGACTGACATATGGAAAAACTTGGCATGTCGAAATGCTCGAACGAGTCATCGAAAATTGGACTCAACGGACGGACCATCTGAGACATAGCCGCGGCCAACATTTGAAAGAGATAATCTTCAAAAAACAAATGCCAAAGAATATTCTTTCGAATGATAATAAATTTGAATTTTCTCAGTTCTCATACGACTGAATGACGTGGTGTATTGAATCCCAACCGTTGGCAGACCAAGGACGTAAATGAAGGTGTTCACTTGGAGAGACTTGCGGTGTTTCAGAAACTTGTGACCGATTGGGACGATAAAACTTTGGTAAAGCGGATTGTAGCGAATGTCAGATGAAAGAGAGAGGCTGATAACTACAGCATGTTCTAGAACTCGTGAATCGAATGTTCGATATCGGAAACAGTTCGTACAGAGCTTACTAATTCAATCGGTGGATATATAAGAGCGAAGATGCATACTGCTGATATGTCAGTTGAGTAGAGAGTTGTTGGGAGCACAATTGAAGTGAAGTGAGATTAGTGAACTGTGTGTTTACAATAAAGAAGCTGAAGGATAATTTTGAAATAAAATTTTGCAGATTCTCCAAAAAAAAAACCCTTAAAGTTGTTCTGCTTTCATTCATGTCCGTCATATACTACACTTCAGGGAACCCCATTCAACTTGGAAAATGTTCTTTGGAAATTAGATTACAAAGACCATTGTTGGCACATCGCTACTTGTATTGCGAGAAGACTACAAAAGGTGACTGAATGGAGATTAATCAACCACGATCATACTGGATCTGCCATCTACCAGAAAGGACAGACTAATGCATAACTTTCACTAACTTCACGACAGATTTTAAAGTACTCATCCAGAATAGAAACTAGTGGGAGCGGATAGTACCTGCAAATGCCGTCACGATCGATTTTGATACGGATGGGTTAAAACTAAATAACAGAATGGTTGGTGGAGCCTACACAAGAGAACTTGGTATTAGCAAATTTTTTTCGCTTATCGTATCACTGTAAGGATTACCAGGTGGAACTTGCGGCTAGACATGAGACTGTCAATCGTTCAAGCTCAATTTCGTCATCATCAAAGAGTTTGGACAAGGCGCTCTCTTCATTTGTAAGCTCCCTGTAAGGGAATTATTCATCAAAGATGCTAACTTATGGAGGAAAAGTCTCAAAAATTGCAATGTGCCTTGGATAAATTGGCCAGCATAGGATAAAAGAAGATCACAAGAGCTTATCGCGCTAAAAAAAGAGATATCTAAAGATATTCATCTTCTACTAGGCAGGTGGGAGAGATTCACTAAGTGTTATTTGCTTGTATTTTCATTGAAAAAGAAATTATAATAAATTATTTCTACTTCATTTTCATTTTAAAGGTATATAATTCGAACTGATAATCACTAAAATATAATTTTTAATATTTCTACTTTCATTCTATACTCCATTTTTACATCTTCTGACTCTTAATTCAAATCGAATATCAAAAAATAATTGAAATAAAAGATGCAAGTGCTAAGAAGTGCTAATGAAAATCTAAGAAAACTAATTTTTACAAACAAAACTTAGAGAATAAAATTGAAAAATGCGAAAAACAAAAACTGCAAAAAGATCGAACTTACTGCCATGAGAAACTGCCGGTGATGCCATCTTTGAGGCGATCGCGCAATGAACGTTGTCTACTCGGTCCGGGACCGGTGAGCGGCGGCAGTATGGCATTCTCACCATTGCCATCATCGATGACGGTGCTAATGTTCGAGGCAGAGCTGGAGAGAGGTGCCAGAGCGGATTCACTGCCGCCACCAACACCACCACCGGCACCAGCACCGAAGTGGCCGCCCTCAGCAACACCACCGCCGCCAACAACGTGAGTAGCGCCAAGGGCATGCGTTTGTTGTTGTGGATGTGCTTGATTTTGTATTTGTTGTTGCTCCACATGCTCCATTATAGGTGGTTGTTGTTGTTGGTGTTGTTGTTGTGTTGTTGTTACTATTTGTTGCAAACTATGTGGTTGCTGCTGCTGCTGCAACTGTTGTTGTTGTTGCATATGTTGATTATGACGGCGTCGTATGCTGTGGCGTGGTGAATTTTCGCGTGACATTTTTAATGTTGTTGTTGTTATTTTTTGGGTGGGGGGGTTGTAATGTAAATGTGTAGTTAATTCAGGAAATTCGTTAATTTTATTTTTAGAATATTTTTTTATTTATATTTTTTATTTAGAATAAATTAATTTGTTGGAGGGTGTGATTATTATTTATTAGAATTTTTTAACGGTGTATGTGGTAAGAGCTCTTACTCCAAAAATTTATCATTCGAATTTTGTTTACGCAAAATGCAGTGCGTTAATAAATGTTTAATAAATACTATTTGTTGCAGTTTTTTCTTATTATATATTTATATATATATATAAATATTTTGGTATATTATTTTCTATTGTTTTTAAAGCAGTAAAAATTCGTAGCAAATAAAAATTGAAACACTTTCAAGCATTTGTGGCCTTCTATACTACGGACGTATTTGAGAAATTTTGAATATTTAATATTTAAGTATTATTATGATTATTCAAATTTTTAATTGAAAAAAAAAAAACATTTCACATTTGGATGCACATTCCATGTTTAGGTTTTTAATAATTTAGCAAAAAAAAAAAACGGAAATTTTTTTGGTGAAAAAAGGAGAGCGTAAAATAGTGAAGAGATTATTTATGAGGTTTTTATTTAAAAAAATATTTAAAAAAATGGTTGAGTAAAAGTTAAAAAGTGTTTTTTTGCTGTAAAGTTTCCAAGTGCTGTATTTACGTGTTATAAGGCAAATTTGAATATATTTGATTATAATTATTTATTAATAAATAAAAAGTGAGCATATTTCTTTAGCATTCTCCAGTTGATAATATATTTTTTCAATAATACAAATTCATTTTGAGCTTACATACTAATTGAATAAAATATTTCTATGTATATACATGAATTATAAGAAACAATTTCATTGAAAGATATATTAAAATAAAATAATACTAGAAACAAAAAAAAACAAAAAACAAAAAAAAATTTGTATACAAGGTGTGTTGGAAAAATTATGAGAATTTTTTAATTTGGCGGGCTCGGAGAGAGCGCAATTCGCAAACACTTTTATAACGATCATTAGAAAAGTCCACGGTCTGGCACATAGATGGCGCTGCTAGAATTAAATCCATACAGATTTTTAGTTAACCCTAACCTTCAAAAAAACGCGTTTAAAAATATGACAGCTGTCCGGATCATCAGTTTATGAATTACGAGATATGTTCAAAGGCAATGGTGAAGAAGGTTTTGCTTACTGTTTTCTTTGATGACAATGGTGTGGTGCATCATGAGTTCCTGCCGAAAAGGTCGTACCGTTAATAAGGAATACTACAAGGAAGTTATGTAACGTTTTCCTCAAGCAATACGGCTCAAACAATTGTGGAAAAACAAATCGTGGATTCTGCATCACGATAATGCACTAGCTCACACATCAATGCTTATTCGTGATTTTTTTTTGCCAAAAACAAAACCGTCATCATGCCTCAACCACCGTATTCACCAGATTTGGGGCTTCCTGCGACTTTTTCCTATTCCCAAAACTAAAGAAACCAATGAAAGGAAACCCTTTTTGCCACAATTGATGAGATCAAGTCAGAATCGAAGAAAGAGCTGATGGCCATACCGAAAAGCGCATTTCAGAAGTGCTTCAAGGATTGGAAGAAGAAGAATTTATTTGGTTTTGTGGAAAATTGGAAAAAGTGGTGACACAAGTGCATTATATCCGAGGGGGATTACTTTGAAGGGGACAAGATGGATATTGATGAATAAATAAGTACTTTACAAAAAATTCAAAATTCGCCTTTTCCTTTGAACACCTGATATAGCATTTTGATCGAATCAACTTTTGTTTTTGTGGATATTCCAATCCTAACTTTAGACGTGGTGAAATAAGCACCTAAGACGGTGAACGTAGTGGGCGCCCAAAAAAGGCTGTTACCGATGAAAAAATCATAAAAATTAATAAAAAGTTTTTGAATAACCGTAAATTTGAACTGATCGTTTTAATCTTATCATTCACGAATATTTAGGTATGAGAAAGCTCTATGCAAATTGGGTGCACAACAATGACAAGTTAATGATTCCGTGCAGTGTTTGGAGATGTTCAAGCGTAGATATGTGAAAATAGATGAAACATGGCTCCCTCATTCCACTCCGAAGTCTACTTGACAGTCGTCTGAGTGGACTGCGCACACGATTAACACACTGGAAGGTGCATAGAATAATTTTCATTGATTACCTTGAAAAAGGAAAGACCATCAACAGCGACTAATACTATTGCCGAAAAACGTTCATATTTAAAGCAAAAGAAAGTCATAAAAAGAAGTCAGTGAAATCGATGGCAAAAAGCCTTGAATTGGGCTTTGAATTGCTTCCGCATCTACCGTATTCTCCTGAGCCGGTCCCCAGCGACTACTTCCTGTTCTCAGATTTTAAAAGAATGTTCTCTGGGAAGAAATTTTTGTCGAATGAAGAGGAGATCGCCGAAACCTATTTTGAAGTACAGGACAAATCGTACTAAAAAACAGGGTACCAAAAAGTGGGAGGGTCTCTATAATCAGTGGGTCACCCTTGAAGGAAACTTTGTTGATTAAAAAAAATGAATTTTGCAAGAAAAATGTATTTTACTATGGTAGGCTAGTGACTTTTCAATAGACCTCCGTAAAAAAATTAGTAGTATGCAATTTGGTATGCTACCAACGTAACTTCAAAGAACGTTATTAAAATCGAATTTTGTATTTTGAAAAAAAAATTTATAGTATCATAAAAGGTATACAGACTTCACCGTGGCTTTGTTGTTTTTTATGTGTCTAGACATATCCTGTCATGATATGTCCTGCAAATATTTTGAATATGAAAATTGTAAATTTTGTTGCAAAAATTTCAGAATTTTGAACAAAAACAGCGACGAATGGAAGTTGTTCACAAACCAATAACTGAAGTCCACAACGCTGCAGAATTACTGAAACGTACTATGACAGGTCAAAACCTAAGACTCAAGCAACGGAGTGGAGCTCTTCTAACTCACCGAGACCGATAAAAGGTTGACAAATGCGGTCGAATGTGAAGGTTATGGCCAAAAAGTTATTCAAGCTTGATGACATAGTGCATCATGATTTTCATTTATCAGGTCAAACGGTCAATAAGGTATCACTAAGGCAACAAGGGTACTCGTACAACGCCATTTGGATGAAAGAATCCGGAGAAATCGCGTGGATTTGTGCAAAAAGCAGCTCGTGGATTTTTTATGACGATAAAGTATCTGCTCACATTTCATTGCTTGTTCGTGAATTTTTGGCCAAATAAGAGTGCAAACACAAGCGTATAATCTCTAATGGGGACTATTTCGTAGGGGAAAATATCAATGCAAATGAATGAATGAATATATTGTTCGAGAAATTTAAAAAATTCTGGTTATCTTTTGAACACACCTCGTATACATCAGTAATAATAATAATAATAATAATAACAAAGGAACATTCAAATTCTCTTAAAAAACTGAAAAAATATTCTTCAAAACTGCAGTAAACTACTTAAATCTCTTACTACTGGATAATTTTAGGGGAAAAAACCACGGTCTTCGAGTTAATATTTTTCATAAATTAACTTTACGAAACTATCGCTTTTGGCGAAAAAAACACTGTTCCGTCAGAACAACACACGTGTGTTGTTACCATGGCGAAAATTCATACATTGGGCTACGAACTACTACCCCATCCACCACATTCTCCAGATTTAGCCCGCTGCGACTTTTTATTGTTTAAGGAAAATAATTAATTTCTTGCTTACGGTGAGAATGCTGTAAGTGAACACCGGTCACAGGAGTGATTTATTCCATTCTGTTCCGGAAATTTTGATGCCAGAACTACACCTCGTTCTGGTCGGCCAGTTTTTAAAAGACCGGCTTGCAAGCTGCCAGAAGATAAAGGAGATATTTGACATCATTTACATGACAGTTTGGAATCTTTTAAAAATGGGCTGGCTACTCAAAGGCTCGTTGTTTATGGTACCACATAATTTAGCGCAAAGAAATTTGATTGATCGAAACGAGACAAAATCGAACCCTTTCTGAAGCAACACATTACGGGTAATGAAAACTGGGTTAAATGTGAGGATATAAAAGGAACAAAATCATAGCTAAAGAGGACTACAGAACCTGCATTGATGACAAATAAGGTGGCGCTAAGTGTATGGTGGGTTTGGAAGTGAATCGTCCTTTGGGAGCGTGCCACAACTTGGCGCAACGTTCAATTCTGAGTTATACTATCAACAATTAAGAAGCTGACAACAAGTTTTTCAAAAAAAAACGTCCAAAAAATCAATGGAAAAGAGTTGTGTTTTATTGTGATAACGCTAGACCATAAAACATCTTTTGACGAAAAATTAGCCGAGCTCGGCTGGGAAGTTTTGATGCACACACTGTATAGTCCGGACCTTGCAACATCTGAGTATCATTTGTTTCGGTCTCTGTAAAACTCTCTTGATGGTAAAAAAATAATGTACGACCGAAGAGTCACTGAAAATCAATTCTAAAGGGTTTTCCAATAGGGATTTCTGAGTGTCGTTTGGCCATTTTTAATATGTCATGATCTGTAATTTTTTTTTCTTTTTTTTCAGTAATGTTTACAATTTCATCAGTGCAATATATACGCAAGAACAACTTTGCTGATTTTGCCTTGGAACAACTTGAAAACGATAACGATTTAAAAAAAAAACATCTTCTCCAATTTCTTTCATCTGAGTGATGCGGTAAATAAACAAAACTGTCGATTCTGGTGTCGCACTTCTTTCGAAACGAAGCCGGTAGCACAGTTACTGTCAATGCGGAGAGCGGTATAGCTCGATGATAACCAACTTTTTATGGCAACAATTGGAAGATGTTGATCTTAACAACATCTGGTTGCAGCGAGACGGGACTAGGTGTCACACAGCACGTGCATAGACATACCACTCTTTACAACAGAAGAACTGCAGTAAGCACCGGGCCTCGATGGAATATGTAAAACACTTGCTTCAATTCAGGATCGCTTCCGCAGATGTGGAAAAGACAGCAGCTTGTACTAATCAGTAAAGGCAAGCAAAGGCAACCCTGATTCCCCATTAGCATATGAGCCACTCTGCCTGCTCGACACAGCAGGAAAGTTGCTTGAGATATTAATTAAGCCCAGGATACAGACTCAACTCAGGAGGCCTCTCCCCAAAAACAGCATAGTTTCCGACCCGGCATGTCGACTTTAGGCGCCATACAAGACGGTATAAAAAGTTTAGAAACTGCACATCCTGGATGTCAGCCTCTTGTACTCCTGCCCGCGCTGGATGTTCGAAATGCCTTTAACAGTGCTAAATGGAGCGAAATGATACACGCCATAGAAAAAGTTTTCAAGACACCTCACTACATTATGAAAATGATAAGAAGCTATTTAAGATACCGAGTGCTAGTGTATCAAACCACCGATGGTCCCCGAAAAAAAAGAACATTTCCAGCGCAAGGATCCATACTCGGTAAAACTCCAAATGTCTGACGACACATTCTTAGTTGGTTACGCAGATGATATTGCTGCAGTTATAACTGCTGGAAACATCGAACACGCGCATAGGAAGCTAAAGCAAGTAATGATAAGAACTCAAATTTGGATAAACTCACACGGTCTCAAGCTAGCCACGAAGAAAACCGAGCTTCTGTTATTAACAAATAAGCGAATTCCATTGGAAATAAGCTTGTAGACTACATTTTCTACTTTCCAAACAAAAATTCTCGTAAACTATCTTGGCGTAAGACTAGATTCGCGGTTGACGTTCTGAGCACAGGTACAATGCGCCGCGGCTAAAGCAGAGAAGATAACAGCGCAACTTAGCCGACTAATGGTAAACATTGAAGGACCAACACAACAAAAGAGGAAATTGTTCTTGTCTACCACCACAAGCATCCATCCATCTATATGGTGCAGAAGTCTGGGCAGAAACCCTGAAAATCAACCACCGATGTAATATACTAAGCAGAGTACAACGCCTAGCAGCGCTGAGAGTGTTCTCAGCCCACCGAACAGTGTCAGGCCCGCCAATCTTAGTAATGAGCCGCTGCATACCAATCGACCTCTTGGCTATTGAGCGAAAAAAGATCTGGGAGTTGAAAAGTCATTGGCAAGATAGAATTGATACAAAAAAAAACATCAAAGAAGAGGTGAGGTCAGGAACTCTATCAAAATGGCAAAACAGATGGACAAACGAATCTAGAGGTAGCTGGACGAAGAAATTAATTAAAAAAACTGTATGAATGGATCAGCAGAGACTTCGGGGAAGTAAACTTCTATGTCACACAAATGCTATTTTCTTCAAAATGTGGAAAAACCAAATAACCCTAAGTGCATTTACGCACGACTCAGAAAATGATGAGATCACACATTTTTTAAGTGTACTTATATATGGTGGCAAGAACGGAGGACCACACTAGCAGAAGTGACCGGTGCGATAACAGCAATGAATGCAGTTGGCATTCTGTTATCTAACGAAGAAAAATGGCGATCAATATCAGAATACGTAGAGAGTGCACTCTGTAATAAAAAACGGGACCTGGATGCAGGTGCAGAGATGTAAATATTACAAACAGAAACATGGAATGCCACACTGAAGTAATGCGAAAGCGGTTTCCAAGGGTGGGCGACCAGTTCCTTAGAGGAGAGTTTTTTTTTATTTTAGTGACCTGCAAGTGGCGCACATACCATTGCTGTGACACCCTCAAAAAAAAAAAAAAAAAAAAAAAAAAAATTGAATTCTCTTAACAGTTAGTGTGTATGTTTTTTTTCTTTAAGAAATCATATCACTCTCATTGGAAAACCCTATAAATCAGGAATTATACACTAATGGAATTCTAAAACTTCACGAAGAATATAACAAAAGGTCATAGATAAGAATGATAGATACAGTGACGGTTACAAACCTACATACACCCCTGTTTTCGTTGAACGATACAGTTTATTTCAACTATTTTCCCCTTGTTATAAAAAACAAATACAAAAATGTTTTTACATAAAATAGTAAAGCTATGACAAAAAAAAACGTAAATCCAACATTCATAACTTATCTTAGCGCAAAAACTTTGATTAATATCAGGGGTAACCTGATCTTTTTAGTATTTAGTCGGTCCACCGTTCGTATCAATAACAGCTTCAAGCCATCGTGGCATCGAAACTACTAAATTTGTCAATTCTGAGGAAGTAATACTGTCTCAAGCTTCAATAAGACGTTCTTTGAGTAATGCCAAGCTGGGAATCTAATTCTTTCTAAAATTTTCGCTCAAAAATCTCCCAGACATGTTCAATAACATTCAAATATGAGCTTTGAGATGGTGTTTGCAGTTGCCTTGGCGCATAATAAGGCAGCCAATCCTTAACAATATGGGCAATGTGCTTTGGATCGTTATCCTGTTCAAAGATACAGCCTGCGCCAAGCTCCTAACTGCCCGCCGAAGGCTTCAGATTAGCTTCCAATAATGACTCATATATTTGAACCGATCCATATTACCCTCAATAAAAACAAGCTTTCCAACTTCAGATGCCGCAACCGCTCCCCAAACCATTACGTTGCCGCCATCATGCTTCACTGTTGGTACTATATTTTTGGCGTTAAGTGCAGTATTTTCTTTTCTCCAAACTTTTGCTCTTCCATCGCTGCCGTAAATAAGACTTTTTGCCAAAAATCCATTCCCTTGTCTAAATGTGCTTTAGCGAACTCTAAGCGACGTTAAAGTTTTTTTTTTTTTTTCAAAAAAAGAGACTTTTTACGTAGCGTTCTACTGTGGAAGCCGTTATAGTCAGCAGCTCTTCGAACTGTGCCTGGGTGGACACACTTTCTTGATGAGTTTGCGATATTTTCGGCTAATTTTGGAGCAGTAACTTTAGGATCATCATTCACTTCCTTCAGAATAAAGCTGATGTCTCTACGAGTTAGTTTCTTCAGGCGGCCAACACGCGGTAGGTTTTTTTCGGTAGATTCATTTTTTCAAAGATTTTTACATTGGTCTGTACCTTTGGTGGATTTAAGTTTAAAAAAATTTAAATTTCACTATACGATTTCTTCTCTTTTCTGTGCTGAATAATCAAGCTTCTCACGTCAATGGATATTTCCTTTCGCGGTGCCATTGTTGCTGTTAATGTGTTTAAACCACAACTAAATTCAATACTAGCAAATTAGAAAACATAATTTAAAAAAAAATAGTAAAAAATGGGTACCTAACCGCCGTAACAACACAGCATATAGACGTACCTGCTAGTAAACCCTCGGTGTATGTAGACTTATGTCAAGGACATTTTTTTTGGGTTTTTTCAACATAATTGTTGTATTTTATGTTAAATGTGATTAGAAAAGGTTTTAAAATGAAACTTTATACCTACATTTTTCAGCAAGGTTACAGTACTTTCCACACAACGAATACAGGCGGTGTATGTAGACTTTTATGCGCCACTGTATGTGCTTGATTAAAAAGAAATTTCAATAAAGAAAAATTTTGCATAAAAAATATACAAAAAAAAAAACTGCGAAAATTTTAAAAATAATACCAAAAATTATCAGGAAAAAAAAAGTTTCAATATTTCAGCAGCTTTCAGAAAACTTAAGCATACATACATTTATAGCATGTAACACTTGAAGCAAATACAAGAGGAAATAAATAGAAAAAAAAATTTTTTTTAATAAAATAATAAATTCCATTTAAAATTTTCTTAAAAAATATTATCATATGCAATATAAGTACAATTAGTAGCAAAAATCTAGAGCAAATAATATGTATTATGTTTGTAGTGGTAATAATTATAATAATAACAATAAGAATAAGAAGAAGAAGAAAGAGAAGAAGAAGAAGAAGAAGACGCACATTTTCCTTCACAGCTGAGACTTTTAGCAACGGCAGTACTTCATGCAGGCAATTCCAATCCGCAAAACGACGTGTATATGTGTAAAGTACACATACATATGTATATAAATCACATTACACATATATTTATGTACATATTTTATTGTATGTATATATTATATGTATATGTATATGGATGTTGACTAGTAGCTAGTAGCGTAGAGCGTAGCAATTTGATTAACGTTATCCAGCAAGCGTAGGCAAATATCGATTTTAGGCACATTTAAAGCAGACTAACAGATTTCTATTATTTATTACTAACATACATATTTATGCATATATGTACACATAATTTTGGATAGCATACATTTGATATAAGCATTATTTATGTATTTATTTTAATTTATTTACACGCTAGTATGTAGTTATAGTAGTCAGTTATAGTATTTTTAAGCAATTTTTTTTTATATATAATTTATTCTCAATTTTAAGCACAAATTTTTATTTTACTAATTTCTAAACTCTATTATACAGTTATTTAGGCTAATATGTAAATGTTTAATATTTCATTATAATTTGCACTAGTAATACATAATTACATATTTATATGTTTGTATGTTGGTATGTTGTTGTATGTAAGCAAAAATTTTACTTCAAATATTTGCCTTTCGCCAAGTTATGTTATGAAGTGACCAAATGTATGTAAGAGCGTTGTCAGTTGTGTGTGAATGTGTTTGTTGACATATCATATAATTAGTTTAAAACACTTTGCATATATGTATGTAAGATTACACTCAGCAACGAACCTGAAAAAAAAAGAAATTGAAACATAAAAATATTATTATTTAAAAATAAATATATATAATTTTTATATTTTATTTAAAATGTACAGCTAATGACAGCTAATTAGAAACGACACTTATCTCAAAATAAAAGTCATTTTCCATTAAAAATACGAATTTTCAAATTGTTTAAATTTATTTTATTTAAACTTAAGAACCAATAGAAAACAATTTATTCAATATTATTTATTAAAAAAAAATTTTTTACAAGAACTTGTGAAATCTAATATTTGGGTGCGGCAACTAATTAGAAACGAAATTATGTTTTTATGTATACATAAGGATTTAGTTAATATTTGGTTGCATAACCCTTTTGCTTCAGCACTGCCTCACACCGATTGCGCATTGATGTAATTAGATTCTGACAGCGTACCACTGGTATGGCTTGCCATGCCGTTCTTACCTCATCAAAGAGAACATCCATATTGGGTATATTTTTGGCACTCACAGCTCTTTTAACGTCACCCCAAAGATGTTCTATTGGGTTCAAATCTGGACTGGATGATGGCCACTCCAAAACATTAATGGAATTTTCGTCGAAAAGCTTTTTCGTTAACTTTGCCGTGTGCTTCGGATTGTTGTCCTGCTGAAATTTCCATATAACAGGCAAATTTTCCTCAGCCCACGGCAACATGACATTTTTCAGAATGTCGACGTATTTCTCCTTATTTAAAATTCCATCAATCTTATGGAGTGGACCAGGAGAAACATCCCCACACCATGATTGATCCTACACCATGCTTCACTACCCGTGAAACATAGCGAGGATTGAATTCTTCGTTAATTGGCCGCCGAACATACCTCCGATCATCAGGTCCAATACGATTGATCTTCGTTTAATCGCTCCAAACGACATACTCCCATTGGCTTGGAGTCCACGACCAATGGGATCTCGCAAAATCTAGGCGTCTTTTCCTTTGAATTATAGTAAGAAGGGGCTTCTTGCGTGCTGCTCTACCATGCAGTCCGGATTCAACTAAACGCCTAGCAATTGTCCTCTTGGATATTTCAATACTGAATTCATCATGAATTTCGCTTTGTATGTTAGTGGCACTCTTTTTTGGGTCTCTTCTAGAGATTCGTACAATCTGGCGGTCTATTTCTTCTGAAGTTCTCCGGGGTTTTTTTTTGCGTGGAACATTCGCAACAGTTCTACAGCTTTGAACACCATTTTTTTCGAGCATTTGATTTGCTTCGCAATTTCGCTGTATGACTTTCCAGCTTTGCGAAGATCATAAATAGAGCTGCGTAGAGCAGGTGTACAATTGCTGTTTTTTCCCATCACAAGTCTTTAATAAAAACGTTCAAAATGATTTTAAACAACCAAGTTAAAATTACTACTTACCAAAAATATTTAATATTATTACTAGAGCACCACAATGTGTCGACAAACTATCACTAAACAAAGGTTTCTAATTAACTGTCTCACTTTTTTTACCTTGCGCTAAGTAACCTACGCACTTTGTGGGAAAATATTAATGGTACTTCTATAACACAACTAAAAAACTTTGTCCATTAGCATTAAAAATAGTAACAAGAGGAACGCAAAGGTTTTTAAGAGAAAAGATAACGGTAAATTTAAGAATTTCATTATTATATTCACTAAGCGCTGGGCAAAAGAGAACGTTTCTAATTAATTGTCAACAGCTGTATATACATTAATATTTGATACAATTTTAAAAAGCTTCAACAAAATTTCATATTTATTATTATACCCTCCTTGTACATGAAAAGGTATATTAACTTTGGTCCGCAGTATGTACATAAGTACTAGAGCTCCAGATACCCGAGTACCGATGCTCGCTCGATACCCGATCATTGCTCGACTGCTCAGCAGAACAAACAAAAAATTTTATTTTTGTTTGTCAAAACTACTTTGGCGTTTCAGTGATTTTTACACTTTGCATAAATAAATTTAAAATTAAAAAAAAAATGTTTCACAAAAAAGGCAAAGTTTGTCAAAATACTCGAAATGCTCGTGCTTGACTCGAAATTTTTTCGTGTAATGAGCAATGAGCTGTTGTGCGAGTGCCCGTTGCTCAAATGCTCGCACAGCTCGAAAATGTTCCAGCAAAATTTGGAGCTCTAGTAAGTAGCAGAAGGAGAAGAGATAGACGCACCGAAATTCACACCCGATCGTATCAAAATCACGAGCTGAGTTGATTTAGCCATATCCGTTTGTCTGTTTAAACACAAACTAGTCCCTCAAGTTTTGGGATATTCCAACCTAACTTGGTAGGAAGATGTATCTTTAGGTCATAAATCCGTCAATAAATAAGCTACGAACATGAATTTTGATATACTACAAAACCGTAAGAAGTGGCAAATCGGGTCTGAAAGTCATCGAAATCGCAAGTATAGGGTTTTCCAATAAGAGTAATATGATTTCTTTAAAAAACAAAAACACCCTAATCATTAAGGAAATTCAAATGTTTTTTATTTAATGTGCAGTGCAATCGATAAATTTAACTTCTGATTATAACATCATTCAAATGGCCTTCACGACTTCTTTTGCAGGAACGAATTCGATGAACCAAATTTTTTAGCACTTTTTCCACTAAATCAAGTCGTATGTCATGAATAGCACGTTCAATATTGGTTTTTAAAGCTTGAAGAGTGACTTCAAAAGAAGTAGTCTAATGGAATTAAATCACAACTTCTTTGAGGCCATTCAATGTCACAATTTCTTGAAATAATCGAAACTCCAAACCTTTGCCCGCAATAACTCGGTTGTTGCACGTGATGTATGACACGTAGCCCCGTCTTGTTGGAACGAAATGTTGTTAAGATCAACTTCTTTAAAGAGCTGATTATCATCGATTTATACCGCTTTCCATTGACAGTAAGAGTGCTACCAGCTTCATTTCGAAAAAAGTACGGACCGATGATTCCACCAGACCACAAACTACACCAAACTGTATATTTAGGTGAATGTAATGGTTGTTCATGAATAATTTGTGGATTTTCTTCGCACCAGACTCGATAGTTTTGTTTATTTACCGCACCACTCAGATGAAAGTGAGCCTTCTCGGAGAAGATTTTGAGAACAACAAAAAAAAAATCCTTATCGTTTTCAAGTTGTTCCAAAGCGAAATCAGCAAATTCACGACGTATATGGAGATCCAATGGCTTCAGTTCCTGAGTGAGAATAATTTTATACGGATCCAAGCCCAAATCCTTTCTCAAAATCCGCCAATTTGTGGTTTGAGACAGTCTCAATTCTTGAGAACGTCTTGGAATCGACAAATTGCGGTCTTCAGCAACAGTTGCCTGAACGGATGTCCAGGATGTTGGCACTTGAACATTATGTAAGGAAAATGTACACTCGAAAATTTCAACGATTCGACAGATAGCAAGCACAGGTGGACGATTATTACGACCATAAAATGGCAAAAGCGGAGGAAAGTTGCAATTGTAGAACGATTATTTTGATAATAATATTGAATAATGCGTATTGGAAACCCCTTTATATAACATATAGCTCCCATACATCGATAATTTCAAATGTGAGGTTTTGGTCAAAAGTCAGTCAAAAAAGCATTTAGGAGCATGAAATTTGATATTATGCACACATATTATGAATTGCATATAGGTAGTGAAAATCAACGAAATCGGACTTCGATATCATATAGCCCCCATACAAGCGATTTATTCATATATGAGGATTTGGGTCAAAAATCCTCTAAAAAGCGTATTCTACAGACGTAAATTCAAGTTCATATTGATACTGAAAATTATCAAAATCGAATTTTGCAATTTGTAATAAATTTTATATGTTCATGAAAGGTACAAGGACTTCAGCATGGCCGAAGAAAGCCGTTCTTTCTTGGTATTTTTTTTTTACTATTTTCGTATGATCAGTAATGAAAATTAATGCAACGCTGCAATTTTCCTATATTTCTCGTTACCACTGTTTAAACGTAAATTTGAAGTAAAACTAGTTTTATAATTTATTTTTCCTACTTGGTAATAAAATTTAATTGGAACGAAATTACGGTGAAATTACGGTTACGCAATTAGAATTAGTACATTAAATCAAGCACTTAAAATCCCAAGTTGTAAAATAAGTACACACATATGTAGGAATATGTTTAAAGTGGTCGCACACAAGACGTAGTGTGAGTAATCGTCCACCAAGCGCTTAAATCCTTCTTTCCAACCTAGCAACACCAACAAAAGACACCATAAGCAGTGGAAAACTTTTTTAGTCCATAAGCAGCGATAGTCAAGTTAAAGCAGAGCCTAAAGCATATTTCGCCGGTAGTAAAGCATTGAAAATGTA